>BDUI01013443.1:0-30973 GCA_002335545.1 Apodemus speciosus | reverse complement strand
AAAATAATAATTCATACCTAAGAATAAAAGAAATATATAAATGATTGCACACACACACTCATGCTAATTACCTGACAAAAATAAAATTCTTTACCAATCTTTGGCTAGAAAGTTTAGAAAGGAGTCAGATGTTTCATGGTTATGCATGGACCAACATTGAGACTATCTTTACCTTTCTCCAACGAATAAAATATAATTGTCACTCTAATGACCAGAGGCTTTAAACTGAGTTTCTTACAACCCCCAAATAATCCTTGTTTTCACTGTGAGCGGTTTAGGTTGGCATTATTTTTCATTTTTCTTGTAGTTATTGTTATGGGAACAAATTAACATATACTATACTGTTCTGCATTCTCATTATACATTTTGTTTTGAAAAAGGAATTGTTTTTCTTACTTTTCTCTTGTTGTAATGTTTATTACAGGAATAAGATACAATAGTGTGAAGGCCCAGTGCAGTCTGTGAAAGACTATAAACATTTAATAGACTCATAAACATAGACTTTAACCTTTTCAATATTCTGCACTTTGATTGGTTGCCCATACCACTTTATCTCTACAGGTTACTAAGACTGTAAACAGGAGGAATAGAGATGGATAGTGAATCACACTGCATAAGCTCTGAAAAGGTCAAAGTTGTACAGTTGCTTATTCTTTCACCTAGAATATATAAGGTTTCATAATTTCATAGAACTCACTCTGGATTTTCGTTTAGAATGGGCAAAGAAATATGCTAATGTGAGTCTGCTTTTTCTAAATGACAATGAACACAGGAGAAATGATGTATAACCTTTTTGTAGGACTTCACATATTTCTATAATGGAACTACTTTTGAATTGTTTCCTTTAGTGGGAGATACAATATTGGTCATGGTTGTTAAATAAAAAGGATATCAGTGTTTAATGTTCATATTTTAGATTGAAAAATACATGGACATTCCTATACTCCAGCAGTTTTCAACCTTGGTATGACGAAATACTCTTGCCTTTCTCTGTGTTGTTATGTGGGCTGAGAAAAATGGATTACTATGGTAGTTTATGTTGCAAAGTGTCACTTACTTGCCTTGTTAAAATAAATAAGAACGGATTCTAGGTTGTCTAGGTCATAACTCTCTGAATCTCTCTGGTATTACAGTCAATGTCTGTGGAGTTATACATAATGCTGAGGAAAATTTATTGAACATGTTGCATATATAAATGATGATTGTCATAAGTGTTCTTGGGAGAAAATGATGGCCAAACAATAGTCAATGTGGAAACAGAAATCCTCTGTCTGTTCGACTTATACACATTTCAACATACTCACACCCTTATAGTGCAGAATATAGAAAAGAATACATAAACAAAGCAGTAAGACTTAGTACCATAAAACCCTAACTATACATAATTTTGATTTTGCATGGTTTATATTTTTAATCTTTACAACCTTATTAAAGAAATGCAATTAACACTTAAATTGCACAGATTAAGAAACTGGAGCAGCAAAGATAAAGAATTTTGATGCTGCATAGCTCATTAAACTGCAACCTTGGAATATCATGGAAAAATGTATTGACAGAGTCATAAAAATTGATGAATGATAGGAAAGTGGTAGGAAAATATTTGAGGCAACATTAAATTTAAAATTGTTAAAGTGATGCCTTAGATGAAGATGATAGTACATGTCTGTAATTCCACAACTCTGATTCAGATGTAGTTCAAAGTTACATAGTGATATTCTACCACAATAGTCAAGAAATCAAGCAAAACAAGAAAAAAATAAGACTATACCTTAAATTTTTTAGCTACAAAGCCTCTTTTCATTTTCTTCTCCATCTGCAGAGATTTACAACTTGCTTATCCTGGGGTATTTTTTAATCCCTACTCTAATAGTCATAAAGAGAGAGAGAGAGAGAGAGAGAGAGAGAGAGAGAGAGAGAGAGAGAGATGAGATAAAGAGAGACGGAGAGACAGAGACAAAGACAGACAGGGAGACAGACACATAGTGATTGAGAGAGGGAGAACATTTAAAACAATGAATATTGCAGCATAAACCCATCTGAGATTATGTGTGTAACATGTGCGTGGAGACCAGAGGACAACCATGAATGTTTCTCAGAAGTCACCCTCACAGGATTGAAACTTGCCAAGTAGGTTAGGCTGAATATCCATAAAGCATCAGGAATCCACCCATCTCTTGTCAAAAGCACTGCTATTAGCAGCAAAGTCCAGCTCAGTTTGCATGGGTTCTGGGGATGGAACTCAGGTCATCATGCTTGCAATGGAAGCACTTTACTGACTATTCTATCTTAACAGCCACATAAAATGACTCCTGGTAAGACCCAAACGAATTATTCATTCAACTAAGATCTACTCAGCATAAGACTCACTATTACATTGATGTGACTATACCCAAGTTCCTCATTTCATCTGTTACCTGAAGAGCAAGAATAGTGACAGTGGCAAGTCTGCCACGGAAATCTTAGTTAGGAAAGCATCATGCTCATGACAATGTCCACTGTGTTGTTAGCTCTTTGCTCTAAGACAAGTATGCCTTTGCATCTCATTGCAGTCTGCTGTTTACAGTGCAAAGGCAGGACAATTGAGGGTGGTGTTTTTTTTCTTCCGTTTTTAAATCTGCTGATTATTTCTTTTATCAGTGTTAGGGAACATATTTCACGCTGAGCATATTTTCCCAAAAAATAATTGGAAATTTTAAAATAGTACTGCAAGCCTTGCTTTGTTGCATGCATTTCAAAAAGTAGGGAAAGAAAATTGAATGCATTTCATACTTAATGAGTTTCTGTTAGAGACTCAAGTTTCTTCAAGCTCTGAGAAATCATCCTAACATTGTCAACTAAATAGTCACATTTCCCCACAAGTTGCTGAATTCATCGAATGAGTTAATAAATATCTAGTCCACAAAAAGACACTACTGAAAATTTTCAGTGAAGCCAGCTTTTTAGCCGAGAAAATTTTGTTCACAAAAAGGTCCTTCCAGTATTTTTGAGGTTTTGTTTTTCCTCTCTTGTTAAAAAAAAAAAAAAAAAAAAGGTCCTTAAAATTTCTAACAAGAATTTCTGGTCTGCAAATGTATTTTTCATGCTTATATTTGCCTAGTGCTTTTACTAAGTCATAAATCTCACACAATGAAATGCACACTGTGAGGAGAAGCATCACATAGAATCTCCTTGTTTTGGAATTTGATTTCCAGCACCTGCTGGTGAGGCTCTCCCTCCTTAACTCAAGCAAGAGTTAGTAGTTCCAGAAGTATTTGACAGACTAATCTTCTAATTCAGCAGCAGCTGAAATTAGGGAAGGGAAGCATTTCAGTTTGCTTAGGTTACCTGTCATTTATGCAAATGAGAGAGGAGGCATAGGAAGGGCCTTTCCCAACAAGTATTGCATTTATTCTTAGATTTTATTTTCTTTCAACTTTACTGCAGGGAAAGAAATTCAGGCTGATCAGAGCTGAACATCAGTTAGAACTTGCAAATAACAACTTCGTGTCTAGTTAACAAACAATTACAAAAAAAATCTCAAAAGATACAGTATTATTAGAACAGCACAATGAAATGAGAAATGCTGTGCTTATGAATGTGTATCATAATACAGCAATAAAAGTGCAGAGTTAGCAGCCACATTGACAACACTATATACCCATCTACTTAAAAGTGTTAATTGTGTATATTTCCATTTTCTTCTTCTCTTACCCCAGGGATTGTTTTCTCAATGCAATGCCCTTTCTTTATTCCATACTCTTCACACTCCAATTCAGTAATGCCATGCTCATAGGAGCCACTCAATAAATGTTTATTAAATTGAATGGTCTTTCTATTTTTATTATACAAACTTGTATATACAATATGAATATTTATTCAGCTAAAACTGCTAGATTTCAGAATTTGTATATTTATGTGGAAAGGTAGAGAACAGCTTTCAGCTATTATTTATCTTGTGCCCCTCTTGTCACTTCTTAATTTGACACTGAACTTTTGAGTGGATGCTGCACAATCTGACAGCCAGAGGCATGGAACAAGGTCAGGGCAGGTCTAAAGCATTTAAAGCAACAGATATTTTACAGTAAGTACCCAGTTTTATTGCAGGTGAGTTGAATTTTTATGTGTCTTTGAAGAAATAAACACTTGCATACTATCAGAAAGCAAGGACAAGACCATCTGCACTCTTCTCACCACAGAGGAGTCACCATTTCTATCACATTCTTATCTGTCAAATGGGCTAAAATACTCTGTATAAAACTATTAATGGTCTCTGTACTAAATCTGTACTTTATGGTAATGCCTTTAAAGCATAATCCACCCAGACACACCACAGCCATTTGAGCAACTTGCAGAATGCAGACTGACATGTATTTGTATGGTGATGCTGGTCGCTGCAAAAGTCACTGGAATGTATTGTCCCAGCTTAAGACTAATTTTTTCCTTTAAAAAATTTTTGTAAAGGGTGAGCTTATAATTTTTGCTGTTCTCTCTCTCTCTCTCTCTCTCTCTCTCTCTCTCTCTCTGTATTGTTGGATGCTTTCAACCCAAAATTTATCCTGTCTACGAGACATGCAGGAACAAGGGATGGAGCAGAGACTGAGGGAAGGTCCAACCAATAGCTGGTCCAACTTGAGACCATGCCATGGGCAAGCACCACTCCCAGACACTATCAATGCTACTCTGTTTTGCTTGCAGACTTGGAGCCTAGTGTGGCTGTCCTCTGAGAGGCTCCATCCAACATTTGTCTCAGATGGATATAGACACTCACATCCAAACAGCAGCTGGAGCTTGGGAATGCTTATGGAAGAACAAGAGGAAGGAGTGAGGAGGCCCCTAAAGAAATAGGTACTTAACAGGAAAACCAACAGAGTCAACTAACCTGGACCCTTGGGGATCTCATAGACTAAACCACCAACCAAAGAGCACACATGGGCTGGACCTAGACCTCCCTGAACATATGTAGCAGGTGTGCTGCTTGACCTTTATGAGGGTCCTGAACAACTGAAGCTTGGGCTATCCCAAAATCTGTTGCCTGTTTGTGGGATATGTTCTTCTAGCTGGGCTGCCTTTTGGCCTCAGTGTGAGGAAGCTCCTAGCCTAGCAGAGACTTGATGTGTGAGGATAGGAGGATACCCAGGGAAGCCCCCAACCATTCAGAGGAGAATGAGAGGAGAGGACTGGGAAAGGATTGTGGGAGGGGGGTGACCAGGAGAGGGAGAGTGAGCAGGATGTAAAGTGATTATTATTATTATTATTAATAATAATAATAATAATAACATCTTAAAATGAAAAATGTTTCTCTGAAAATAGTTCTGATGTGTTTAAAATTATTTTAATTTAAAGTATTGCACATTTCAAGTGTACATCTACTTTGCATACTGCTGTTTTCTATAACCAAATTACATGTGTTTCTCTCCTAAAACTTTAACAAAAAATTTAACCAGTAAGTATTATATGTGCATAAATGCTTTTTATTTGCTTTCTTCACCTATGTCACAGGAATTTAATTTGTGGGACTAGATTGTTAAGCAATGCACTTTGATACTCTCATACAACATTAAATGAAACCCATAGCATAGAGTACCCTTCGACTGTTCACAAGTTGTCTATTTATATTAATGAGCTTCTTGCACAGATTGTGTGTGGTCATTTTCTGTGGTCTGAAGTGATCGTTTTGGTGTGGATTGCATGTTGGCCATTGCAAAGCATAGTGTGGGCACCATTTCCTAAATTCTTAAGGTTGCCTGCAGAGGCAAATTATACTAGAAACTTGAAAGGTTACTACTGTTTTTATTTTTAATCGTCTTAGTGCATTCTCTAAGTCAACCTTAAATATGATAGTGAAAAAAGAAGAATTTTAAGTTTAGCATTTAAAAAATACTCAATTATTCCAATGTATTTTTAATTCATTGATGAAAATAAAAGTTTTCTAGCTCAACAGAAGACTTCGATCTATGTCATACAGAAGCAGCATATTAATTGGTAAAACATATTACAAGGCTTGATCAGTTAAATATCCACTTCAGGCAAAAGACTGGAATTCTCCGGGTAGGAAACAGGTTCTTTGTCTTGCAGACCTGCCCTTGGAAAGCTAGTGGGAACATCTGTAAATGCTGTCTAGTCATCCATGGATAGTAGTAGGGAGAGAACTCAGGGGACATAAAAGAGCTACTTTTACAATACAATACAAAACAAAAACTAGTTTCACTTTTATGTAAAACTTGGAGGATTTCAGGATATTTTCCTTGAAATAGCATGTAAAATGTAGGGGATTAAAGTAAGTTGATTTATAATTTCAACCATTCTCAACTCAATCAGAGATTCAGGATTTAAAWTTTCAGATTACAATACTCATCCTCTTTCCTTATGATTGAAAGGGGGAGTTTGTAGAGAACTGCTTGCTGTTCACAGGTGAACAGAACACTTTAAACCTACCCTTTAGCAATGACTACTGTGTACTGCTGTTCAGAGTCCCTACCAACACATCTCATGATTATGATTTTTCCCTTCACTTTTTATGCCACCTTTGGTATACTCTCTACCTTTGGTTCTGATAATTTCTATATGAATTCATATGTTTTTGGGCAATAGATTTGTAACCAAAGTTAATATTACTTAACTATGCTTACTATCAACACCATGATAAATAGACCAAAAGTGATAAAATATTAAGAAAATCACTATTAATCTTTGCAACAGTTCCACTAAACACAGTTCTTTATGTGGTTTGTAATTATGTATCACTTGAAGCCTAATAAACTATTTTATCTAGTTATTACAACTCCAATTTCTAAGCTTTAAAAATATTATATAAATTACTAATCTTTGCTATTGTCTAGTGTTAAATGCACTCATCTTGAAGCAGTATAAGAGTGAAAACTTTTATCAAAAATAAATTGTGTACAATGAATTTATTTTTAATGTTTTGGGGAGCATACTAATATGTATCCTTTTTATTAATTATTTTATTTATTTACAGTTCAAATGTTGTCCCTCCTCCCTGTCCCCACTCCATAAGCCCAACACCCTATCCCTCTCCCTTTCACATCTGAGAGGGTGTTCACCCACTCACCCACCCACTCCCACCTCTCCCCTCTAGCATCCCCCTTCTCTGGGGTCATCAAACCTCCACAGGACCAAGTGCATACTCTCTCATTGAGGTCTTACAAATTTACATTTAAAACAACTTTTTCTAGGCTCATGAAAGGGAGAAAAAGGAAGGGCTACATAAATATGAGAATCAGCCATATTTTGTGGTTTTATAATATATGAAAATAGCTAGTGTAAATGGGAAATATTAAAATGTTTCATGATCAAGTTCTTTCCAGAAATGGCTGAAATCATATTCATTGCTAACAATATAACAAAACAAGGAGCTAAATCAGTGTGTGTGTGTGAGTGTGTGTGTGTGTGTGTGTGTGTGTGTGTGTTGGATTAAAGAGAGGATCTGTGAAACTAGGTTTTTGATATTTAATAGAAATAGCAATATTTTTATGAACTGAAGCCTTTTTCCCTCATTTCAGTTACCTATGCAGGAATAATGGAGGCACACCTTGTCTATCTAGAAAGATGAAAACTCATATCTAATGATTTGACCAATATCTTTATCTTTGAGGACAGTCTGTGTTTTGTTTATTGGTTTATAAAGGAGGTTTTGGATATAGGAGATATGGATGTTTATGGTTTGGGGTATGTGTCTATAAACATGTTAAATTTTGTTTAGTTAACCTCAAAATAAGCTACCCCAATTCTTCCTTTAGAAGGTGAAACTATTTTCTAATAATGCGTTTTCTGTGGCTGGATAAATCAACTTTCTTGGTAAACAAGTAGTCTTGTACATAGAAAACAATATTCAAACTAATGGCTTATATAGTGTGTGAATAGGTATAAATTCTATATTTATATCAATGAAAGAAATGATGGTGAACAAATGTCACCTCATTTCAATACACACGGGATTTTATTTTCTGGATTTTCTTTACAGGCGTAGTATTTTTGGTCCCTAGATGTGATTCTTCCTCATTTCTTAGAGGTGGCAGAAGTTAACTGGATTTGGACTTTCAGGCTATGTTCTATTAAATGTTCCCATAAGTTTCAACATTTTCTACCATCCATGTTTTTTTCCCCATCAATGCTCTGTTGAAAAGGCATCATCATCTCATTTTATCTGTAAAAGCCTTAATTGATTTTCAACATATTATGTATTCAGTTCTGTTAATATTTTAAAAATTAACATCTGTAAGTGAGTAAGTTGGAGGATTGCTACATTAAAAATACTGTCTGGAACATGTCTAAAGAACATTCTACTTTTATTTTACAGAACACATAAGTGTAAATGATATCAATGATTTCTACAGTGTTGCTTTTTCTTCTTTAGGGACTTTTGGGTTCTTGAATGTCACACATGTTTGGATTTTAATCACTAAGTCATGGAATAATTTCCACAACTTGGAGGTTCCATATGTCTTTAAAAAGATCTGAGAAGTGGGAGAAATACACTTTTCTCTTTTGCAAACTACTTTCAACCTCTAGTTATTTTTTACATTCTTGTTCTCCTCCTTGGTCTCATCTCTTCTTCATACAAAAGATATTTTAAGAACAGAAACATATGTTCAACTTGTAGCACTACAAACAATTAAAGCAACAATGGCAGACTAGCAAAAGAACAAGGAAAAACCTTGAATGTTAAAATTTTCAAGGAAGAGTGCTTGATTTTATTAAAGACAAATACTGCTCATGTACTAATTTAGGCAATAACTGTCTCAATCTGGTTCTTTTTAAAGATAAACAACTAATTTCCATGGAGAGTATTTTTCCTCTTTTTGTTGATAGAGAAATAATTTATAAAATTTAGTATATTTTTCTCTTTTGTTATTTCTGCACATGTATATAGACAACCAGTCTCTGTATATATGTATAGATATGTTGAAGTTACTTAGCCTTTATTTACACCTGTGTAACACCTGCACAGTCTAGTCTCACCCTAGCCCCCCTTATAATTTCTCAATATTTTATCATTCTGAAATGTTACTGGAGATGAAACTTTTTGCCCTCATAATGTTAAGTATAATTAACTATTATTGTTCTTTTATATCCATTAGTTCTTCCTAAGAAAGAGCTACAATTGTGAAGGCCTGAAAAATCAAGACAAAAGCTCTTTCTGCGAAGGCATTGGTGGGGATCTAGAAAAGCAAAAACCTAGACAGGGAAATATCTTATGCAAAAGCACCAACTACATTGGGTTTTAAATGATAATATTATGCTCATTATACAGAGATTGATAAGGTCATCATAAAAGACCACTGTTATGGTTATTGTTTAGGATGAAATTCAATAAAGGCATCCAGCTTGATATATATATATATATATATGTAATTATTAATATACTAATAAAATRCTGGTGATTTCTATGTTTAGATATTCATGTAACTACCTCCTAAAATATATGCATATGACACAATATAGTTCAACATACACTGAAAGTTAGTTATGTGCAGTTCTTTAATAAGAAAATGAACTTTGTATTCTTCAAAGTTTTATAAGATGTTAAATAAGAAATAGTTTCTGTGAATCAGAATAGAACCAATAGATTTATTAGTATAGGTTTTGTATTTGTAGATATAACTCTATAAAATCAATATTATGGGGCGGAAGAGATGACTCAGTAGTTAAAAGAGCTCCCACGTCTTCTAGAGAACTCCAGTTTGCCTTCTTGAACCCATGTTTGGTGACTCACAATTACCTTCAACTCCAGGGGATCAAACATCATCTTCTAGCCTTTATGAACATTCACACACATGTGGCATACACATGGATACACACATACATGCAAATAAATAAAAATGAATTTTTCAAACAGTATTTTCTTTAAAGGAGATATATTCATGAATATACACACAACATGTGGCATGGTTCATAGAAAGTAATCACATGTGTGAGTTTTACTGTACAGCTATAAATAATCATGCAATCTGAAAAAGTCAAGACATATATCATAATAATTACCTATTAGAGTGATTAAACAATTATGATTTGTCTATGAGAAATATCTATATCAGAGTATGTGCTGAAGGGGTATTTATTGCCAGAAATTGTATTTTGTTTATTTCTTCAAATGCACCAATCAAAAAAAAGTTTGAACAATTTGTGCTTGTCCTTAAAATAGAATTGTCTCATAGTTGGCACATTACTCTTTAGCTGCCACTATAGGTAGCAGTCTCTTATTTTATGGAAGGATTTATGAAATCAATAATACATGTAAAATTATATGTGGGAACGGAAAGACAAGTATAATAAATCAAAATTCTCCCAGTTGTCTCATAATCCTTATTAGTTTTGTTTGTTTGTTTTCTTCTTACAAAGCAGATAGATAGGGATTGAAACAAACAATTTGTTTGAGGTTTCTGTACCCAGGGAACACCTTAAGATGAACACTAGCACTTACAGTAAAAACATATCCAGGTCTCTTACTAGAAGGGCATGTCAGGAGTGGGGAGAAAGAAGAGGGATAGGAGGATGTAAGAAATGTACAAGTTCAGGAAAGGTTTGGGTGTAATTTCAGGATGGGGGTCTGACTAGAAAACACTGGGTGACAAAGACATTATGCTATCTGAGAACACTAAGGAAATTTTCTTGGACCTGGCTTCCCAGTATTCTTCCCAGCAAGTCTTCCCACCATTGAGGAATACATTTTACTCCAGTACATGGATGTGAGTGCACAAATAGGTATTATGTGTGAGAGTATATTTCTGAACCAAAGGGCAAGCTTCAGAGGAATAGAAACCAGAATCAAAACAAAAACTAAGGGTTTCTAACCCGAAGCAAAGCAAATGGCTTGCTCACCCAGGATGTGCTTCTTTAAACGCTCCACTTCACACACAGCACATGAAAGCCAAGAGAAGAAAACATGTTTTGTTTTTTGTTTTTTTTTTTTTTTTTGGAAAAATGTTTTATTTAAACCTTTTAAATCTTTTACAACAATAAAATATTGCGTCAATATAAACCCCTTGACTAAAACTGCTCACATCAAACATTACAGCGAATTGTTTTCTTTTTGACACCCAACTCATCTTTGAAACAATTTCCATTTAAACACAATGCAGAATTTATTGAAAATAAATAATCGTTGGTAACTGCAATAGGCAATTTGAATAAAATAGTTGAAAAAGCAACTCTTAATGAAAATAGCGTTTATTATACATCAGTTACTAAATGAATAAACTAATGATCTTTTTTAAATTAATAACTTCAAAAACGTTTAATATACAAAACTGTACAATTATAAAGTCGGCAGAAATATTTGGGTTAACTCAGGTTTGAACCATAGCGTTTAACTGGAAAGAAAAAACAAAAACAAAATCAAATAACCCATCCCCCTTCGAACATTTGTGAAACACGAATTGAACACGGAAAATAAAATCACACAACTAAAGCCTAAAACTTAGAGAATGTAGAGGCTTGACCAGGAAAAAAAAATAGCAAAAGAAAGGGTCCGGAATTTGAATTAATATATGCTCTTCGACCTGCGGCTAGGGGAGACACAAATGTGGTCAACCTGGCAGCCCATACTAGCGCATCTTACACAAGGGGCACAAGGTTTTCTGGTCCTTAGGTAGTTTGAAGCTTTGTCTACCACAGCTGCGCCGGCAAGCTGAATCCTGAGATCAGCTTGGCGAGATCCCCTTCAGGTCAGGCACGCTGTGGCTGGCTGGGCATGGACGCTTCACTGGGCCAGCACACAGTGCTTGCTGGGGATGAGTGCACCTGTGAACCTGTCCTGTGGACATGAGAGAAAGCTAGCCATAAAGCCACAGTAACCGCTTCATTTTGGGATCTCTACATAGTCTAAGGAGATTTTTTTTTTTTTTTTTTAGTTTTTTTTCTTTTATTGTATACAGTAATACGGTACACACAGCTATCTACACACATACGTTTGCACACGCACGCCACACACGCACAGAAATACACACACACGGATTTTTTAAAAGAAAAAAAAAAAGCATAAACTTAGCCGCCCAGGCTCTCGCTAGCTAGCTCGCTCGCTCGATCTGCGCCATGGGCTTCCACCAGCTGTGCTTGTCAAAGACACTGAGAAGGGCTCCCCAAAGAGCTCACTCAGACCTTGGTATGTACAAGAGGGAGGAGGTGGTGTGCGGCTGGACCAGAATCTTCGTGACTTTTGCCAATTATTTTATTGTCTCTCTGCATGAAGCCGAGGATGCCTATCCCCTCACCACCCCACTGAGAGCGTTTCTCACCCTGAGAGCGAGCAGCGAACTGGAAGTGAACTGAACTGGGAGGCGCTGGCCCAATTGGTCGCCAGCGTCTTTGGGTAGTGGTCTCCGTTGAAAGCCACCGTTTGCGAAGGATAAGTCTTTCATCTAGGAGAGTATAAGTAGGGTAGCGCAGGTTGTCGACCTGACTAAGCTGGCGGCCTGTGGGAAACTTCAAGCACAGGCATTCATGACCTTGGTGAATTCAGAATCCTTCCAGTCGCTCACACCTCATTCTTCGCGCCACAGCTGAATCCTTCTGGGGTCACCGGGATCCGTGCTGTGGAAGCCTTCCAGGACTCCACAGTTCCGTGAAGTCGGGGGAAGGGGCAAAAAAGCAGCGAAATAGCCTTCAGATTACTTTGCAAACCCATTCAGTTTGCTTGTTCTGCCCATATAGGCACTCAGTCCCGGGGGGAAAATAGAAACATCAACAACTTTCTCCACCGCTTCCATTCCTCTCCATGCAGATTCGAAAGTGTGGGAGTGCAGGAGTTGAGCATTTTTCTCTATCCTCCTTCCAGCCTCCCCTCCCCTTTTTTAAGCAATTAAAAACCCATCAGCTCAATGAAGAAATAATAATAATAGCAATAATAATGTGGAGTGGTCGATTAGATACAAATTATCTCACAAATATTGTGTACAGCTTGTAGTAAAACACCGCAGACATTTAGAAACGCTATAGAAGTTTTAAAAAATGCAAAACTAGTCTATTGTAAAACAGATTTCACCTGAAATACAGCTGCTATAACCAAGGCGCTGAAAGGTTATTCATAGGCACACATCTGTCTTCCCACCCTCTCCCGCCCCCCACCCATTACCCGGCTCCTTACCCTTCTTAGAGAGGAGCAACCAAACAAATCTTACTCAGAGTAAACAATATATATTGATCAGCAGAAAAGGTTGGAGGGAAACTGTCCTGGCAGCAGGGAATATGGGGTCCCCACCTGCACTGCTTAATATAATTGTATTTCAGAGTTGAGAAGCCAGAATGTGTGGTGTGTGTGTGTGTGTGTGTGTGTGTGTGTGTGTGTGTGTCTACGCGCGCGCGCGCGCGCGCGTGCGTTTGTGTGTGTGTCTTTTCTTAACATAAGTCATAAGAAGTTAGAAACCCCTGTGAAAGAAAAGAAGAGCTAGCAAGCTAGAGAGAAAGCAATAATAAAGAATGTAATGCTGAAAGGAAGGTAAAGAGAGAATTGTATCAGCACTGATCCCAGTGCATCAGGCCACCTCCGTGCTTCCTCCAGTCAGAGATCGTGGCAGGACGCATCTGTTTTCACCGCGTGTGAATAAACCTCGTGTGGCTGCTGATCCCCTGGCGGAGTCATTCTTTTTTCTTTTTGTCTTCTATTACAGAACCAGACACGCACCACTTCTTTCTCCAACTGGAGACTGTCTGCCAGCGAGGAGATCTCCTGCGCTGCAGGCTTGGGACACTTGAGGAAATGTGTTTCCAGCACGCCCTTGACACTCACCTCAATGGAGGTTCGCTTCTTGCGTTTGCGGCCCTGAGCGGCGATCTTGTCAATGCTGGTCGGGCTTCCTGTGGATGAATCAGCCTCCTCCAGCCACTTATTTAGCAGCGGTTTCAGCTTGCACATGTTCTTGAAGCTCAGTTGCAAGGCCTCGAACCTGCAGATGGTAGTCTGCGAGAAAACGTTGCCATACAGTGTGCCCAGTGCCAGCCCCACGTCGGCTTGCGTGAAACCCAACTTGATTCTTCTTTGTTTGAATTGTTTGGCGAACTGTTCCAACTCATCAGATGTTGGAGTCTCTTCATCGGAGTGGTCCTGGCAGTGGTGCGAGCCCAGCTCACCATGGTCTGGAGGCTCCCGGAGCACTGGATGCAGGCTCTGTGTGGAGGCAGCAGCTGGTGGCGGAGTGAGTCCCCCGTGCTCCAGCATACCGCTCACCGTGAAGCCTGGCTGCGAGTACACATTGAGGGGTTGGCCACTGGACGTGATGGACGAGTTTGGAGCCGGGCTCGCTCCCCAGGCGTTCGGATGGTTAGTGTGGGGCGAGTGGTGGGCTACGTGCGGCGAGCGGTGATGGATGATTGCGCCCAGTTGCAGATCTTCGCGTCCCGGCTTCACATCCTGCTGGTCCAGGGGGCTGGTGGCCAACGTGGAGGACCACGGGCCCCCGTCGCTGAGACTGGTCACCCAGTGATGCCCGAGGGGATGCCCATTGCTGGGAACTCCCTGCAAGTAGTCACTTTGGAGAAGTTTTTGAGGATTGCGGAAAGGACTTCCCTGCTGCATGCCCGCGGAGTCCGCATGGACGAGGGAGCTGGAACTGAGAATGCTGTAGGGATTCGAGGCAGCTGTGGCCATGGTCGAAGAGGATCCTCTACTAGTTATAATGTGGCAAAGGGAGCAGCTTCAGCCTTTGACATCTATGGTGCGGGGGAACCAAAGCCGCTAGCGCGGGTTACCGGCACCCGCCAAGGCCAATCGCAGTGCGACTTGGCCTGGCCAGGCATAAACGCAGCCAATGGTGGTGCAGGAGGCCGAACTCGCTTTCCAAATTAGGCTGGCGAAGCTCGGGAGTTTCAGTGAGACCCAAGCAGGAAGTGAATCAATCTTCAGGCTCCATTGGCTGCCTAGCTCAGAGTGGCAGCGGCTCTTTTAGTTAACCCTTTCCCCCCTCCCGGAGACTACATGGCTGTGGTGGAGAATAAATAGAAGGTACATATTTGTATGGAGAGGCAGCGAGGACGCTAACTTCAGTTTCAGGTCTCTTTTAGTTTATTTAAATTAAAATAAATAAAGAAAACAAATTAAAATATCATTTTGATCTTAATGCATGAAAGAATTAGGGTTAGTGTTTGGGTTAATGTGTGGTCAGGAAAAATAGAAAAGCATCTGCAAACTTTGAGCAAAGCGATGTCTTAGGTCAGAACCCAAAATAAAATTTCCACCATCCAATAAAAACTATTCCAATATATGTTGCTCACTTATTTTTCATTTATAAGAAACTAAGAAGTTCTAGGAAAAAGACCCCCCCTTTTTTTTTTCTTAAAATTTTGATTCAGAGTATGAAGAGCTGAGGGGTTTTGGAATGTAAATCTTAAAGTGATCTTTGGAAGACTCAGTCAGTTTGAAGTTTGCTGGTTAATTGGAAACCTGGCTTTATCTTGGCTCCCCTGCCAGTTCCCATCAGAGGTCTCTCCACTATGCCAGAGGAGCTGCGTGCTGAAGCCCGCAGTCATCTTTCATGCTCACCCGGACACACTGAAAACCCATTCCCCCACTCCCTATACGCAGAAGGGAAAGCATTCATAACATAATGCCCTGCCTAATGCTGGCCCTTGACAACTCTTTGAAACGTTTGTGTCCTGCTTCCTTGGCAATGCGAAGGAAGTATTGAGAAATATACTCCTTCTACTATTCTCTGAAAATTTAGAGAATCAGAGCGGAGAAATGAAGAGAGAGGGAAGAGGAGAGCAGGGAGAAGAAGGGGGCAGGAGAAACTGGAAGAAACCTGGTGAGAGACCTTGGTGGCTAGACATCTTTTTCAACTCTTCCATTCCTCCACAACTGCCACAAAGCTTGAATTAGCTTTCAGCCTTGGAGACTCAACTGTTTTTCAAATTTTGGTTAGAAGAAAGGCTTTTATGAGTTAAAGAAGACTAAGTCCACTTGCTCATGCAAAGGTGTTGCTTGGAAGCAGAGTTGGGAGAAATGCAAAGATTTTAGAATTACACTAGCTGGGAAAAAGCAAAACACACTACCCTACACCAAATCCGAAGTTTTAAAATTGCCCTTTTGTTTTGTAATTTTGGAGGCAACCTAGCTGTGTAATTATATTTGCTCTTACAGAAGACGGCATCAGAGTTCCCTTATTGGTTTGAAATTCCATTAAATATATTGCAAGAGCTCCTAGGTTAAGCTTGATTTAAATTTGCATACATTTTCATATATTTAGCTGAAATAAAAGAAGGCTTGCAGCTACCAGAAAGTCATTAAGGCATTAGTTTCTCTAAGAAGACAGATCTGAAGAAAATGCAAGAAAATGAGAAAAAAAATAAGAGCAAGGTGAGCTTATTCTGTCATCCCTTTATATAGCTAAGGAGCATCTATTTCCTGGGAAAATGGTGATTATTTTTATGACAGCATCAAGTAATAGGAATGGAGATTGGTAAATGTAAATGTGCGTTTGTTAGGTGAGAAAACCTGGTATCTGTTTGAAATCTTTCTTTTGCTCTTAAACACTTAGTAATTACTGGCAGAGAGGATCTTTCGCCATCATCCCTGCCTCACCCTGCTCCCTCATTGAAATTGTAGGTTCATTTGCTGATGCCCTATTGTAAGGGCTTATCTGCTTTTAACCTAGAAATCGATTCATTCCCTCTGCCTCTCCCTCTCTCCCTCCCTCCCTTCCTTTCTCCCTCTCTCCCTCCCTCCCTCACTCCCTCCAACCCTCTTGTCCTTCCCTCCCTCCCTCTAGCACTCTGGTGCGCAGGCACCCTCTCTCCATCTCTGTGTGTCTGTTTCTATCTCTCTTCTCTTTTCTATGGAGGAATGAGGTAGGCTGTTTCTTACTGCTGAATGTATGCATAATCTTTTTACAAGAATGCAATCCAATTTGTGCCTGAGCTTATGCTTCTGAAGAAATAAGAACTCATTAAAATCAAACAAAAAGAAGTTTTCGGTGCTCGATTATACTGCCTGCTTGATGATCTGTTTGTTAGTATTTGCTGGTTCTGCCGAAAGGTCAGAGGAAATGTGTTGAAGAAATGTATGTTCAAAACTCAGATCATTATTATTGTCGTGTTCTTGGTATGTTCCCCACCCCCACCTAGCAGATGCTTTTGGGTGAAAGAATTGCTTATGTCAGACTGGCTGTTAGGGAGTTAAACAAAATTATCTGATAAATATTTTTGGTGAAAAGGGGGTCCTTTCTAGTTTGGACTTGCAAGAGATTTTGGATTCCACCTTTCTCTTCTTAGTCATGGCCTTGCTTTGATAACTGGGTTTGCTAGTAAAGCAAAAGTAGCTCAGACCATTAGTCCCAAGTCTGGAGGTAGGAGGAGGGTAGCAAAGAGGGGACATCAATACCCAGAAACAGATTTCTCATAGCCCTATGTTTTACTTTTTAATTTAACTTAGATGTACATTAGGAACAGGAATCATCTTTCCTTTTTCCTTCCTTTCTCTCTTTTCTCATCTTGCATCTCCTCTCCTTTCCTCTCCTCTCCTCTCTTCCTCCTCTTGTTTCAAAATTGTTTTTATGAATATAGATCATGCCTATTGCATTAAGTAAAATCACTCCCTATGACAACTGTAACAAAATCTTCACTTGAATGTGAGGTATTTTGCTTTCTGAAGAAAATATCTACATGTAGTCAAATCTTGCTGTTCTAACTAATCTACTAGAGAGGTTTCCTTCGCCCTCTCCTGTCAGTCTAACTTCCCAAGTGTAACAGATGCTGCTCTCAAGAGCTCCTTTCTGTGGCTTCTCTTTATTCAGCCTTGCATATTTCTCCCCATGATCTGGGTTTCCATAGAGAGAGGAATAAAAGGGGGGACCATGGTCACAAATCCCCTGCCCCATGCAAAATAAAAGAGCCTCATTCAATAGACGACCCTGTCTGGACATGGGAGAAAAATAAGTCCAATCGAAGCTACTGTTGCAAAGAGCTGGTAACTTATTTTTCATAGACTATAATTTGCCTTAAACTCCAAGTCACCCCTACAAAGCTTGCTCTCTCTGGTGTCTGGGCTGAAGACATATCTTGATATGCTCCTCATCGTGAAGTTCACTCCAAGTCCTCAGTCTGATTCCCCCTTTCCCTCTAGAGCTAATGGTTTTAATAATATGACAATAGTTATCGAACCTACAGGGCTGGGGGAAGCTAAAAGTCACCCTGGATAAGAACTGGACTTTGAAGTAGAGGAGCTGTAATAGTAGTGAATCCACTACCTTTCTCCAGCAAGACTGCAGAAGTTTCAATTCCTGGATCATGCAAGCACTGGGCAACATCTTCATTCCCTGTTGAGTTGTTTCACACTTCAATTTCCCACCCCACATTTTCCATACCCCTTCATTCTTCTCAACAAGGGCAATACAATTCTTTAGGAAAAGAATGTCAGACTGGCTTGATTTACTTACACTATCGTTTATTTTTAGCTTGGGAATTTGTGATAGTTTTCCTTCCTCACAAAATTGAAGGATGTGCGTTTCTGAATGTTTTGAGTATCCTTGCAGAAGCTCAAGCCCTCTGTTTCCAAGCAAGGAAGGATTCACAAAAGAAATTAAGCAGATTAATGTGGTTCAGGCTCCTGTAGAAGCATGCAAGCATGGCTGCAGCTGAGCAGCCTGCTTCCAGACTGATTCTGAAAGCACCCCAGCCATAGTGATCATGACTCCTGCAGATTTAATATTTGAGTGTAGATTATGAAGGTTCTCATTATGCGTACAAATTGGTGAAGGGAGGAGAAAGGCTGTTGGGAGCTGAAGCTGGCAAAGGGTGGGGGTTGGGAAAGGAGTCTAAAAGGCCAGATTTCATTGTGTATAATATAGCATGAAGCTGCAGACAGTAGGAAGTGGCACGTGGGCATGACCTCTAGACTGAAAACTTCACCTTCACCACAAGTTCACTTTGGAAGCAGGACAAGTTAGACTGGGTTTTCTAGGGACAAGTGTATCTTTTTTATTTGAAAGCTAGGAGCTCATAAAGAAGGGAACACAATTGAACAGCTTCTGAAAGTAGCAGAGAAAGAAACGTTTTTCCCCAGTATCTGTACATTGCTCATAAGACATTTCGGATGCGAGGCACAGCTACCCTTCAGAACAGCATATGCTCACCGTAGCTCTTCTTATATGTCCCATTCTTTTCTTCCTTTCTTTTTTTCCATCTCATTTGTTCTTTCTTCCTTTTCCATCTTTCTTTCTGTCTTTATATTCTTTTTAAAAAATAGAGCAAGGTAAGATAAGCTCACAATATTCTGGATGATAATTTAAAATATAATAATTTAGAGAGCATTGGTTAATACCAAAGACTCAAATGCAATGAAGTTCATTTTAAGGGTTGTTGTTGTCTTTCCTTGAATGTGGAGAATCTTCAGTTATAAAGGAGTACGGAAAGGAAGGTATAGTAGCGTACAGTAGAAATTGCAACAAAACAGGTTAATGTACAAAACTATAATATTGCAATTTTATTAAGAATACCACAATCTGTGAGAACTAATTATTTGCTAGAAAAAATTTAATGTTGATGGGAGAAGTGCTCTGGCATTGTGTGGCTGAGGCATAGGCAGTATGGTTAGAATATTAGACAGGACAATAGAGGCCCTGGCTGCTTAGGGAAAGGATGCTTGTTTCCACAGCTGCATTACCCCAGATCTTGACCCAGGCTCAGTTTTCCCCCCAGGGTCACCTCTTTCCTTGCTCTTGCTATTGTCAGTACATGAATCTTGATCTTATGGGCTCCTGGGGAATGAACTTTAAGGAGACAAGATTCTGTAATACTCAGCATGGATATCACCTTCCCATCAGCATTTGAGGTGTCTAAGAGTAACTACAGGGGGTTGGTTGTCAGTTACTTGTTTTGCACTGCTTACTGAGTAGAACCAGTTGAGAGTTTTACGGAATACAGATCCCAGACAGAATTATCATTCTATTTTTGTTTTATGTGGAGTCATAGAATGATTCTATACATAAGTGGCATCAATAGTTTTTGTTTCAATTAGATTAATCTCCACAGTTTAAAAAAAACGGTGGATGTATTTAAATATGAGAAAAAGTCTTTGTATCTGAATGATAGATCAGAGGGCATAAAAAGTTGATCTGTTATTTCAAACTCTATGGAGTGATATTGGAAATATTTATACATGTCATCCAGTTGAACAGTATGTGGTCTTTAAATAAGTAATTTTAGTGGTTAATTGAGCTTCTCCAAATTGAAATTAATTTCTTTCTTTGTAGAATTATTCAGGTTTTAACATGTATAGTTGAAATAATGCTCTGTTCTCACTCAAAGATATATGGTTCACTCATATATATATATATATATATATATATATGAAATTGCTAGAATTCCCCGTACCTGAGCACATTATAGTAATACAGGAAGGTTTGTTATATATAGAAATACTGACTCCTTTTGAAAGATCTTTAGTAGATAATTTGGTGAATATACAGAGTCCATCCATATTGGGAGTCACATGATGAGGAAGACCAAAAGATCAAATGTAGTCAGATGTCATAATCGGGGCATTTTTAAGTTGTTGTCCTAGAAAGAATAGAAACTTAACCATGTTAGCTATGAGACAAACATATTCATCTCTCACACAGAAGCATGTTTACAGAAATTTTTGACTTGAAAGACACCTTGGGTGCTTCCACTTTTGTGAATGTTTCGAGAGTTCTTCAAATCACCATCTTCTGTACTATTTCTTTCGACTGAGATCACTTTGCTCTGACATTCTGGATTTGTGGAATCTGGCTCCTTTACTTCAGAAGAGGTTTATCCAATCTGATACTTGGTTTCCAGTTCTTATGAATATATAAATTGGCTGACAGTATGTATCTGCACATGTGCACATGTGAGCACATTTCTGTGTGGACATTTTATATTCAAAAACTTTTAAAGAGCCTCTTGTTAAAGTGTAAGTGCTCAATTGGCTATTAGAAAAACCAAGCAGCAGGCCGGCTTAGTGAATTACTTTGTGGTTAGCATGCTCTATATGTTGGAGTTTGGGAAATTACAAGTCTATTTTCACCAATATAAGGAGGGCTACAGCTAAATGTAACCATAGAATTGAACCAAAATAAGAGAAACAATCTAGGAAGTAACAGGACCTGTCACTTCCTGGGGATCTTTGCTGTTACCCTGATGGAGTGAAGTGACGTTAGCTGATCTTAGTAGCTCTTGAGCATATATAAATAAATGTGATTTGGTTTGGTATTTGAGTTAGGGGTTGGAACATATCATGGTTATTATTGAACATTCAATTGAGAAATATTATTTTAATTCTGTGGATGGTTATTTTGGGGTGTCAACTGAGTTCTATTGGAAAAACAAGACAGCTATGGGAAGTCCCTTTTGGTAGTCCCTTGCCACCATGACCCTTCATTTCTGTGTCTTTCTAGTCTTCTGTTTGGAGCCATATCTGTAAGATAGAAGCTAGGCAGATTTCTTCATCCTGATGATAGAGGAAGTGGTCAGGAATCTAGTGCCTACATCAAAGACACTGTGATGTTTTGGGGCTTTTGAACAGCCTCGTGGCTTACATTGGTCTTTTTGAGAAGTTTTACCCCTTGGCAGCATTGGCTTCTTGTAGTGCAAACTGATCCTAGCCCTCAGCATCCTTAAGCCCTATGTATTCTTGGCCTATGTTAAAATAAAGAACACCCAAAGTATAGCATTTCCCATAAGTAAGCCGAGATGTGTCACAGAATGATGCTTTGTCCAGCTTAGTCTTCCCATCTCCTGCCAATGAGGATACTCTCTGGAGAAAAATACTCCTATGAGAATGTATCGTGGTGATATTGATCCTAAAATATTTTGTTCAGACACTCTGAAGTTATTTTTCTTACATTGAAGACAGAAGGATTTAAACCTTGAATCTCTGTTTTTAAGAAAAAATTTCCTGTGTTTATTTCTGGTGGGTATGGATTCTTAAATGATTAAGAAAAGGTTTTAGGATAAGCTAAATATCAAAGCTCAATTTTTTTCTGTACAACTTAAGTATGCATCTTAATGGATTCAGATGATAGTGAGAATGATGTTTTTCTTTTTACCATCTATAAGTAGTACTTCTATTTTAGGAAAACAATCGAAATCCTGTGTGAAGTGAAGGTATAGTTGAATTGCGTGTAGTCTCATCTCCATCTTTAAATGTAATTTTCCTCCAGGTGTTTGATGTAACTATTAGGTATGCCCCCACAAATAAATGGATTTCAAAAATCCCTCCCTCTCCCCTTCCCTCCATCTCCCACATCCCCCCCCCCCGTGTGTGGGGGGGAGAGGGGGGAGGGAGAATTTAGAGTTGAATCACTTCAAACTGAAGACGAAACCTCTTTGTAAATTTCCTAGAGTAATGAACTCAATTCTGATTATGAATCTCAGATTTATAAGAACTGAGTCTTAGAAATACTTTTCTGTTTGCTTCTAGTTTCCTCAGGGTTAATACTCTTATAATAATAGAAGTATTTTTATTATTATAAATAACAGTATTTGAGTCTCCTCATTTTAAATTCACCCTTTCAGAGTAGAAGAGTTTCATTTTCAAACATACTCTTCGTACCTTCAATATCATTAAGGGATTTGTTAAATTTTCCTTAGTGGGATGAAAATAAGTTAGAACAATTAAATTGAAAAACTTTGGAAAAAACTTCCTGAAATTATTGTTACAAGTGGAAAGCAAACAAGCCTTGTAAAGCACATTTAGTGAGTGAACTGCTGACATGCATTAAAGAGACGCTTTCTCCTTTCATGCCTTTAGAACAAATGCCATTACAGATAGTTGGATATAAAACTGTACTTAGTAATCCATCCTACCATATTTAAAACAAAGTTCATTTATATATGCTATGAATAAAACAAGAATGAAGTTATTGGAAGGTGTGAAAAATGTTGAAGAATAATACAACATTTGGTATAAGAAAAAGTTCTGGGTTTTTTTTTAAACAAAAAGTTCTGTTAAATGTTGTCAGCTTTAAAATATTCATTATAAACCCTTCTAAATGCTTGCCTGGACATGAAAGTGAACTTTGCCTTGTCTACATCATAGCAATGATCATTAGGTTTTTATGGGAGATGCTAGCATCTGAAGGAGATTGTTGAAAGTAAATAATGTTCATTAACTAAGAGAACTCTGAGAGATTATGAAGGTTTGCTGAGAAATATATATTGAACTGTTCCTATTTTCATTCTCATAGTTGGATACTATTTTAAGATAAGTTAGGATCTAACAGATTATTTCTTATTTGGCAGATCTGCAGACTGCTTTGAAATGACTAGTGGTATATAAGTACATTACAAGTAAACCTAGTGAATTAAGATGATTCTGTATCAGTTTAATTTATGTTTTATAGTTAGTTTAGCATTCTGATTGGATTGCCTTAGTAATGTGAATTGCCTACAGCTGCTGATGATACGGCTTTAATTCTGTTTTAAAGGTCATGTAAACATGTGCCTGTAGCATAAGGAATGCAAATTCAATTCCCTTTTAATGTTTCCTCACATTCACTTCAGAGCTTTCACCTAGAAAATTAGTGAAATTTAAGAAACTATCTTAATGTTATGATTTCATTAAAATCCTCTTTTAGCGCTTTACTTTTCCTTTTGCAGGGTAAAGAAGTCTTCCTCTGCTTTGCAGTACATAGTTCTTGCAACATCCATCAATCACACTGGAGGCAGAAAAACATTTTGCTAAGATCTATTTACTTTTCTAGTACTTTTATTAAGAAGGAGCAGAGAACTTCATTTCAGGTTCCTTTTAGCCAGAGGTAGAAAAGTCACAAATAAAACTAGATAATCTAGCTACATTTTAGACTAACTTCAAACCAGGCTATTATGTAGGCATGCAGGAAATTCTACTTTCAGACATTTTTACATTATGTGCACAACTGAAATAAACTGTGGAAAACATACATTGCCAAAAATATAATTCACATTGAGTTGACTGAGTATAATGCTTTAGTGTTATCCAAACTGATGTGTAAAACAGATAAATTATGACCTACCACTTTGGTTTAAATTAAATACAGATTGCTATGTGGAGAGTTTGGTCTCTATATCAATTTAAAAACTATTTTAATTTTGTGATTGTAGCACTACATCACATTCATCCTTTTAAAAACATATGATAAAATGAAATGTTTTTTACAAGATATCTAATTTTTAGTGGTAGCTAMAGTTACGGAAGAATGAGAGTTGTGGGATGTAAAACAGAAAACATAAGCACAGTAGAAAGTTTAGTTTAATTCTTGAGGTAGCATCAGTCCTATTTTCTACTTATGTCTCTACTCTTCATCTTTCATTAAACTGGATCTTTTTGCTCATAAATTCTTCAGGAGATTGTGTTTTCAGCTGTAGTTTTTCTTTACTCAGATTGACCAAGTGATAATGTATTGTATAATTACATATAAACACAAATATATTTGCCAGCACGAAGATAGTATAGTAAAACCAAAATTAATATAATATGTATAATGTTCACTTTTGTTGATTTGTGGAACAGTAACTCAAAAATGTGGACCTAAACTGTGGAAAGTACAGTTGTAGTTTAGTGAGTGTGTTTTGTTCTGTGCCTGTGTTTCAAAACTGAATACTATCCTCAAACATGAAAGACCTTGATTATCCACAAAGGAAAGGGCTGTAGCTCTGAACACCTTACAGGCTTATTCAAGTGGATGGTTTCTCAAATAGTGCTTCTGGCTTGTTGCTCATATTTGCTAAACACTTTGTTTCCCCTCCTCTCTTAAAAACAGAGAACTAAACTTCCAAATTCTATATTTAAATCTTCAAGAAAATGTTACATTTTCATTAATAATACCGCACTTAAAGTTCTTTGATGAAAACTTGTCATGAAAGTAAATATAACATTTGTATTTTTATTCTTTTTAGTTTTGGAATTTGGACTTTTGAACATTAGATTAACATAAACAAGTTTAAAACTTTCATGCTCCTTTTAACTTTGGAGGTTTCTGTTCTCCACTCCATACATTTAAATTTGAAGTGGACAACAAATAAAATAGAAATTCAAAACCAGTTCATTTCATAGATACTTCTTATATTTGAGCTGCATGGTTATCACTTCTTCATTTGCTTGGACCTATTTGATGTCAACCTATCAGACGATGCTGCATCCACAGGTGTCAGTTTCAATGTACAGATATGCTTTTCTCTGATGGTGATAGCAATAACAGGGTAGTGTAAAACGATATAAAGTTAAAAGTGAGCCATTTCATCTATTTGTACCAAAGGAGATCACTTCTATTTACTGTGAATACAATGTGTCTCAGGAAAAAGTTTTACCTCCAGTAAAAGAAAATATTCTTTTGTGTAAAAGAGCAAAAATCAACTCCATCTTCGTTCTGTCAAAAAAAAAACATAGCATTTACATCCAACCTAGGCTGCCAGACTTCACTTGCAAAAACAGTTAATGGCTGTTTTTTCTTTATATTTCATATGTACACATGCATTCTGAAAATAAATCACAATGCTTTTAAATGCAGCTGTTTCATACTTCTTCTAACTGCATTTAATTTTTACAGTACAACTTTCCCTACTGAGCAACTTACTATTTATGTTCTGAGAATGAATTATTTGAGCAAAAGAAATTATATAGAAGTAATTTGTGGCAGAATGTATTCATTTTACCATTATCACTACCTGATTTCAAATATGTACATGTCTAGTGACTTTATTGAAATAAAACAGCATTATAAAGCATCTGTGATAGTTTCCTTTCAAATCTCTGTGTAATAATACAGATGGAAATTCTTTGTTTGTCTGTTCAGAGAGACTCTGCACATTTACTTAAAACCAACTTCACTAGAATAACTCAGAAACAATGTGCTTGAAACAATGAGCCACGTTTCGACATTTCCTATTAATGTATGTTCTTGTATGTTCAACTATGTGTTTTTCTTCGTTATCTTCTTATATCTGAAGTTCTATTCCCACCTCCCCTCCCTCCACCCCATGTATTTGATCATTTCTCCAAGTCCCTTGGCTGAACCAATCTCTTTTCATGCAGAGGATAAAAAGAGAAGAACTTCAAAGTAGGTTCAGGTAATTAACAGCTGAGGGGAATATAATCTAAACCATAGGCCCTGCTTTGCACCCAGGCTGGCTCTCTGAGCCAGCCGGCAAGGGAGTGCCTATTCCCTATAGCATCTAAATCGGCTTCCTCTGAACAGCTCTGCCAGGCCTCCAGTTATCACATCTGCATTTCAAACACCATGGCTCTGGCATTAATTATTAATTAGCCTACAGTCACCCTAGAGGATTCAAGTTCCAGTCTGCACATACTTATTCATTGACCTCTATCTTAGTTTTTGTTGGAGGAAAAAAACTCAGTAGAATGCTTAATAATTTCCTTTCTATTAGACCTTCTGTTCTAGTTTCATGAAGAGGAAACAGTGTATTTTTCAAGTGGGAATAATCACAGAATAGCCTCCAAATTTGTTTACAGTAAAATGCTGTCAAAAGTTGAGAGCTGTAAGGAGTGAAATGATTTATAGACAACTGTGAGTGCTGAAAGATAATATTTAATGTTCAACAAATTGCTTGACTGTAGTTTCCTCAAATTGGGAGATACAGTCAAGGGATAAAGCCAATCATTCTTTAGTTTTCAGGGAGAAAAACTACAGAGTTTGTAAACTAAATTCTAGCCTTGGGTAATACATGTGTTCAATCGAACTGGTTGGATGTATAGTTGAAAGCAGGGATGACCAAAGAAACCAGAAATACAAACATATTTCTTTTTAAAGAAGAATTTCATGATCTTTGACTTATTTGAAAAGGGAAGTTAATGGAGCTCCTTTCTTACTAGTAAATATTGTATACATTGAATTGTCATATCATTCCTAATAAACCTTAGGAGATGAAAATGGAAGCCTTCAAAGAATAGCACAGAAGGGAATTAAGTAAGTGGTGGTCAGACCTAGGTTTACATTTCAGCCCTGGTACTCACTAAGAAATTTAAATTTGCCATTAGAAAAGAAGGATGGTGTTTGCCTCTATCTCCTGAAATTATTTTGAGAACTAATTGACAAAATATATAAAATTGTTAGAGAGATGGTAGTGTGTAATAAGTATTACTTATCACCATAAATATTCATGGCATTGTTATTTTTTAGATTTATATGTTTATTTATATTATTGTTTTTCTTTAATGTATGTCTGTGTACCACATACATGTTTGGCACTGGGAGATAAAATGAGAGGTCAATGAATTCTCTGAAACATGAGTTATGAATGGGAATGATTTATCATATGGGTACTGTCAGCCAATCATAGGTGCTTGAAGAACATTATTTTATTGTAATATTGATATGATTTGTCTTTATTTTATTTCAATTTTAATCTACACTATTTGTTCTTCCTAGAATGGGCTCTTAAAAGATTTGGCAAAACCCAGGGACTACCATTATATATTACCTTGCTTTCAGCTCCTCTCACTTTGACTTCATGATCATCCACTAGAAATATACACAAGCTTGCGAAAATGCGCATGATAAAGTGGATTTCTAAATAACCCAGAGAAAGTATCTGTTTTCAGCCACTTAAAATGATAATTATGTATCTATAACTCATCAGACAAACAATCAATATCCTAAGAAATTGAGACTTTAAAACTACTATGAAAGATTTGTGTGGTACTATTACTGTAAACATTTCAATGAATAAGCATGCAAAAATTCTTGGATTTGAAAGTGGCAAAATAACCATCTATTCTTCAATGTAACTCACTCTATTTAAGAAACAAAGGCTTGGTTTTATAAATAGGAGCTCAGAACATAGAAGGGATTATGTTGGTGTGCAAAATTTATCTATGCTGTTAGTTCTAAAGAAATGCTGTTCTCTAATTTCATTAGTAACAAAATCATGTCTGGGTAGGTTTTATGGAACTCTACTTGATGTATGGTAGGTATATCACTCAGTGAAAAGTAGTTATTATTGTTAGTATAACTTTTTATAAGTTTGTGTTTGACAGAAATTTCAATGGTAAATGAAAATGTAATATTTAAAATTTAGTAATTTAAATGGAAACATTCATATTGCATTCTCTGGTTTTAGAAAAAATGACAGTGAACACAAGTGACGTGCTCTTAATGATCCTAGATAATCACAAGGATTCTCATCTCTGTGTTCTGCTATCATGCGGTGATGCCTTTGGGCTATTGGTGTGTTAAAAGCTGCAGTTTGTCCCATCCCCTAAATTGTGCAAGTTTTGTTTTTTCAAATCTTTATCTGACTTTATTTGATTGTCTTTTTAAGGTACCTGCCTATAATAGCCTTTTGCTTATTTTCTTTTCCTGTTTGTTTTACTCTTTAAAAGAAAAAACAAAACAAAACAGCAAAATAACAACCTTTTCCACCCCCACCCCTACAAGTCACATACACACTGAATAATGTCAGAAATCCACACTGTGATTTCCAGGGCACAATATTTCTTCATAGACAAGGTTTCTTTGGGCATTTTGGAGAGCTCAGGTGTAATTATCCTTAGTTTATTGATAGGTTAAGAAATTTAAGAGGCATGCCTAAGTTTCCAGTCAAAATATTGGCATAAACTTCTGTCTGAAGATGTTGAAAATGGTATTTTGACAAATCAGAGATCTTAGATCTATATTTTGAAATGAATTAAACCTCACACACCACATATTCCTCACACACCACGTATGCACTACAAATTCAAAATAATCATAAAGTAACTTTTGTACCTCAAGAAACAAAATATTGTGAAAAGAAGAAATAAATAGCTAATAGGTGTATTAAAAAATTCAACATCACTAAGTATCAGGAAAATGTAAATCAAAACCACAATGAGATACCATCTCAACACAGAAAGATTATAATAAAAATGATAAAAATAATAAATGCTGATACAGATGTGGAGAAATGAGAATGGACATTAAATGCCAGGGGATATGTAAAATTAGTTACAGTAATTAAGCTAAATAGACTAGAATAGAGGTTACTCAAAAAATAGAACTACCATACCAGTGCCAGAAAGGTAGAACAGCAAGTAAAGGCATTTGCTGCCAGGCTCGATATCCTAAATTTAGTTCCCAGAGCCTACATAGTAGACAGGAACTGATTAGTGTAAGTAGCTCTCTGACCTTCAGAAACTCTGTCTTACAAATGGGACCTCATAAACTTGCAAAATTTCAGTAAGGCAAAGGACACTGTCAATAGGACAAAATGGCAACCAACAAATTGGGAAAAGATCTTCACCAACCCCACATCTGACAGAGGGCTAATATCTAATATATACAAAGAACTCAAGAAGTTAGACCCCAGAAAACCAAATAACCCTATTAAAAATGGGGTACAGAGCTAAAGAAAGACTTCTCACCTGAGGAATACTGAATGGCTAAGAAGCACTTAAAGAAATGTTCAACATACTTAGTCATCAGGGAAATGCAAATCAAAACAACCCTGAGATGGCTAATGAAGATGAAATCAGTATGTTGAAGCAACCCCTGTATTATCATGTGCATTTTAACATTATAGGGAACCATGACTCTCCATCAAAGGGTGAATAGAGACATAAAATTTAATAGTCATATACCAAGAAATAGTAGTCCTTCAAACATAATTAAGTTATATCATTTAATACAATAGGTAAAAAAGGTTTATATTATGCAAGTGAAATATATCTGGCTTAGAAAGGTGAATGCCACATGATCTTACTTATGTACAGTCTCAAATCCTACTGTTATAGAGTTTAAAAGGGTAATAGTATTAACAAGATGTTTAGAAGTGTAGTTGATAGAGAAGATAAAACAGTGAATGGATATTAAGTTACAGTTAGTGAGAAACAAGTTGTGCTACTATTGAACAGTAGGGTAAATATAGAAAGTAACAGTATATGTCCAATCGTTTAGCTAGAAGACAGGAATTCAAATGCCTTTGCCACAATCAAATAAGCATTTTAGAAAATAGAAGGGCTATATTTGATTTGAGTGTTACACCATTTATATATCTATCAAAGACGTACATGGTACCCAATAAGAAATATATACTTACTTTATTACTTTAAAATAAAAAGTAAGGAAGAAAGGAAGGAAGTGCCATGCTTGGTACAGTTTCAGAGATTAGCCCAATGGAGGCAGAGGGAAATAACAACAAAACAACAAACAAACAAACAAATGCTGGGCATGGTGGTTCACATTTTTAATTACAGCACTTGGGAGTCAGAGGCAGGCAGATCTAGGTCACCCTATGCTGAAAGTTCCAGCTCAGCCAGTGGCTGCACAGAGAAACCCTGTCTTGAGAAACAAAACAAAAGAAAAAGAAAGATAGGCAGGTGGGTTTTTGTACTGGCTTACACCTCCACATTGCTATTCATCACTAAACAAAGTCAGGACAGGAATCAAGCAGGGAGGAACCTAGATGCAAGAGCTGATTAAGAGGCCATGGAAGAGCACTGTTGACTGGCTTTCATCACAGGGCTTGCTTAGCCTGCTTTCTTATAGAATGTAGACCCACCAGTCCAGTGGTAGTCTTGCCCACAGTGGGCTGGGCCCACTGACATTGATCATGAATTAAGAAAATGCCTTACTGCTGCTAGATCTTATGAAGGCATTTTCTCAATTGAGGCTTCTTCCTCTCTGATGACTTGAGCCTCTGTCAAGTTGATATAAAATAAGCCAGTACACCAATTTAGAAAACTGGACATTTGTGCCACTATGGTAACAGTATAAATTTCAGGTAGGCAGACAACTGTTTTATGTTGTTGGATTTGTAGCTGGGTCATTTTGATGATTATGTTGCTCCTCCTATAACATGAAAATTACATTCAACCACTATGAAAGCTAGTCAGTAGAGGTGAAACTTCTACTTGGCCACTTGTTTGATTTTCGTATGTTCAATGGAATAAGAAAGTGGTCTCTTCATTAATCGGGCATTACCATTAGGTTTTGTAAGACAACCAATAACTTCTGCAATAGGCTGTGATATTCAGGCGGTGTATGAAATCTCTTTGACCAAAACGTAATCCATTCCCAGCATTGAATATTTTACTTGGTGACATAGA
>BDUI01013441.1:16110-28168 GCA_002335545.1 Apodemus speciosus | reverse complement strand
CATGTAAGCAAAATCTTTGTATACAATTACTAACTAAATAAATAAATATCATTTTTGACAAAGAAAAGTTGTAGGATTTAACAATATGCACATGTTGGCAGAACTTTTCTGTGGTGATACACTTAATACCTAAGTTCAGTAAAGAGAAACAGAGTTGCTTGRGAGGATGAGTCCCTTCCTTGAGCACTTTTAACAATTAAAAGTATGTTATCGTAAGAATATTCTTGTATATTGGGAAAAAATCACTAAGATAAATGTCCATAGTGTCATATAAGCTCTAAAAGAAACAACTCAATTCGTTACTCACCTTCTTGGCAGCAGCAATAATGTTGGAGTTTGGTGTCTGCAGATGGCATAGATCCCTAGGTGGGGCTTTTTCTAAGTCCTTAGGAACTGTGTTTTTCAGTGCTCTCCAGTGCTATATGTATATAAGTTGGCTTGCCTTTACCTTGCTTTTGCTATTGAGAACAGACACCTGGAAGATATAAGTTTCTCTTYATGAACATTGAGTGAAACAAGAAAGATGCAAATAATCATGCAGTGATCTATAGRTAATGAAATACTCTGTTATCATCTAATCAATAGTAGGTAAACTCTAACAAGCACTATAGCTAAATAGGTCTTTAAAGGAATAAAGAGCAAAGTTGTTTTGGTTCTGGATGCTCTTCACTTCTTTCTGCAAATAACATTCAACTMGTCTTTAATAGACTATCTTCCCTACTCATATCTTTTAAATTATTTTTATGACTTTCTCACTTTTAATTGATTCAGAGGATTATTTGTGAATTAGGCCTATGTTTCTTTTTTTTTTTTGAAGATACTGAATAATGATAAGCTTTTGATGATCTGCTTGCATGTAATATTTTGGGTTTGCTGAGGAAAGGTAAGAAATGAGGAGTAATTTTTGAGAAGGGGTATTTCTCTCTTATGGAATATCAACTCAGAACTAATAATAACAAAATAATAAAAGCATAGTTTGMAATACAATATCCATACAAATGTTTATACTAGAATATAATACCACAGTTTTTATAAAGATGCATAACTTATTTCTGACTTGTTGGATTCTATCTACAGTCACTGAGGGAATATGTTCCAGTGAGGTTTCTGTCTATACAGACCAAAGAGGTGGCCATCAACTTAGCTATTCCCTACACCTTAGATATACATCCTGTGTTTTTGCATTTTTCACCATCTCAATTCTTGTATCACTGGTCTTTGTTAATTCTGGATTACAGTTTATTCTCTGCTTATTACCAATAGTATCCATAAGACAGAACACATCTCTTCTTTGATGATAATTGTTTTTACCTTATAAAGGGTTTCCTTTATATCCTTGTTCATTCCAGTATAAATATATCTTCATATGTACCTAAAAATCCTTCATGGAGAGTTTGCTTGGGGAAACTATTTTCCTACTTTGTCTCAGCAATAGGAAGTTGGAGTACTATCATTCTTTTTATTTAAATTTAAAGAGAATGACTCTCATGCCAGGCGATAAGAAGTCATCCCAGAGGTATAATAAGAATGAGAGAAGAAAGATTTGAATCTCAAAAGTACAGAACAAAAATTATGCCCAAAGTTTCTAAGGAAAGTTGTAAAATGACTTTATAAGACTGCTTGATATGAGTTGGTACTCTAGTTTGTCCTACTTTGCCAAGGCAAATAGCCCAAGAGAAAACTGTTCATAGGAGGAAAGGGTTTATTTGGCTTACAACCCCACTGTTCTCTTCAACATTTGGGTAAAGAAACTTGGAATTCAAGTTGGTAGTAACATTGCATCCACATTCAGCAGATAAAATATATACACATCCTTGCTTGTTTGGTCTCACCAAGTTTCTCCTTTTAGACAGATGAGAATTCACCACCTAGGGAATGGTGTTACCTATAATGGGCTAGATCTTCCCATGTGTATTAATAATAAAGGACCCCCACCCAAGGAATGGCTATATATCTATATAATTTCTGTTAAGGTTCATTTCCAAGTAATGCAAGGTTGTGTCAAATGGACCATTAAACAAAGAGAAAACTTCCCCATATCTAATACTCTTTCTATGTCTTTAGGTCAGCTATGGATTTAGTAGATGATTTATTGTCACCTCCAGAAAGTTCTTGCCCCCTTCAATTGAATACTGTCATTATTTTATTATTACATTGTTCCATATGTTTATGTCAGTGAAAATAATATTTAGATACCGTTTTGCTATCAGAAAGTCACTCTCTAATGACAAAGAGAATACTGAATACCCAAAACTGAACATAACAAAACTGAACAGATCATGACCTTTCATACATTGATGCCATCTGCTTTCAACATATGTTACATGAAAGACTATTTAGAAGTCAGAAAATCTTGTAGGTTTTAGAGATTTAGCTTAAAATAAAGTTTTTACTTTCAGGAAGCTAAAACTCTAGAACGAATTGATCAGCAACAATGTATGTTTGGTTTTCTTTTGTATGCAATAACATAAAATTAATCTGTGTAATAAAAGAGTGCCAACTATCCTAATATAATTTTAATAATGAAGAGAATCTCAAACTCTACCATGATAATGCCTATACAAATTTTGATAACGAAGATAATCTCAAACTCTACCATGATAATGCCCAAACATAATGCTCATGTTGGGAGCAGAAGTAGGAAGATGAGGAGCTCAAAGCCATCCTCAGCAATATATAATGAGGAAGGACAACATACTTGTCATGCTGTCAGGGAGTATAAGAATATCAATCTAAAAACGTGGCATATAAAAAGATAGCTTTTTAAAAGTTCAATCATTCCAGGTTCTAATAATGGGGATTTCATCAAAAATATCTAACAACTTTTGTGTTTGGCATGTGTGAGAAAATAAGAAATTGAACATAATTTCAGAATAATGACAAATTGGTATGTAATGTTATGGTAAAAGATAAACAAAAATCAGATCCACGAAGCAGGGAAATGAGCTATATTTTATTCTATTTTGTCATAGGAAATCAGTGTATTCTTTTAGACAAAGCAGGATTGAGGTTTTGTAAAAGTACCTTTTATTTGCCAGATGTAATTGTTGGCTTGGAGGCTTATTGCTGAATAAGCACACTCTTTCTAGATTTTTCTTTTTCTGAACTCTGACTGGCTGGTTCAATTCATCTCTTCCTGCTCAAATTTCTCTCCAAGCTGCCTGATTCAATCTGACTTCTCTCAGCTTCTGACTGAATTGCTCTGCTTGACCTAAAGCTAACTCTGGCAATTTGTTCTACTCTTCTATCTCCCTATTATTGTCTGGCTTCAACTACTTCTGCTGACCTGCATTGAACTGCATGAACTGAGCAAGGAACTCAACTCTATTGTACTGCACTCATTGCCATAACTCTCAATTGACTCAACTCCCAACTCACAGACCAATTGAACTCTTTTTCTCTGCATTGCTCTTAAATAGTTTTTCTCCTGAGGTTTGTAGATATCCTGTCTCTGTCCCATTCTCTCAGAACTTTTTGATTCATTACTTTTTTGTTTCCTCAATTATACACCATTCAATCATGGCTGTCCATCTCTACAAACTAATTTTACTTTAAAGTTGTATACCAAGGGTGTGACTGTATTCCATATAGAGATGAAAGGTGTGTGGCCTGTTTACAATCCAGACAGATCACAAAGGTGCTATTGTAGCTAAAAACGTGCACAGTTTAACTATTACAATAGAAGCATATCAATCTTATACACTTAATAATGCAAATGTTCTTATGAAGATCTATCTGTTCATGTACTGATTCTTCATAACTGCAATCCTAATCTGTTCTCTAGCAATGCCCACTTCTGCATCAAGATTTTCTCTCTGACAGTCTGATAAACTGTCCTTCTTCAGCTGTTTTTGTGAGCTGTCCCAATGCATGTGTGGTCAACTTTCTACATCATCTGTCTTGCTGTCTTTTTGTATCTCTTTCTTTCCTGAGTTCTGCCATTCATTTAGAAGCTTCTCTTACTTGGATTGGATCTTTATTGATGGAACACATAATATTTCATCAACCTTGGAAATATTGGAAAATAGCTCTTTCCCAAAGACATACATTCTCTAATGTCTGTACCGATATTAAAACAACTTTAAAATATACAAGTCCTCATCACAACCCCCGCCGAAACTGCCCCTCCTCCACCATCAGGGACAGGGCTGTGTCTCCCACATATGCTGATCTTGGCAAGTCCACCAGGGATATCTTTGCCAAGGGCTATGGCTTTGGCTTAATAAAACTTGATTTGAAAATGAAGTCCGAGACTGGATTGGAATTTACCAGCTCAGGCTCTGCCAACAAGGAAACCACCAAAGTGAACTGCAGTCTTGAACCAAGTACAGGTGGACTGAGTATGGACTACCACAGAGAAGTGGAACGTAGGCAACACCCTGGGAACCGAGAGATCACTGTGGAAGACCAGTTTGCTCGTGGATTAAAGCCGACCTTTGATTTCATTTTTCTTGCCTATCACTGGGGGAAAATGCTAAAATCAAGACAGGGTACAGGAGTGAACAAGTGAACGTATCAACACGGTCTGTGATGTAGACTTTGACATCACTGGGCCCACAATCCGGGGTGCTCTGGTGCTTGGCTATGAGGATTGGTGGGCTGGATACTAGATAAGTTGTGAGACCATAACTCACATATGATTCAGAGCAACTTCACAGTTGGCTACAAGATGGAGGAAGTCCAGCTTTATATTAAAGTGAATGACGGGACATACTTGGTGGTTCCATTTACGAGAAGGTGAACAAGGAGTTGGAGACTGCTGTCAATCTCACCTGACCTGCAGGAAACTCTCACTCTCCCCTTTGGAATAGCAGTCAATATTGATGCCTGCTCTTTGGCCAAAGTGAACAACTGTGATAGGCTTAGAGTACACTCAAACCCTAAAACCATGCATCATACTGATGTTGTCAGGCAGGAACATCAATGCGGGCAGCCACTAGCTTGGTTTAGGGCTGGAATTTCATGCATAAATGAATATGGTACAATCATTAAGTTTAAACTATTTTGCAGCATAGCTACCTTCAGAATTAGTGTACCTTTTAATGTTGTATGTTGGGGATGCGAGAGTTGATAAAATACCACGTGAGACCTCCACGCTAAGGATGACTCGGCTTTAAGGTGTTTACCATTTCAGAGGTACAGCAGAAACCCCATTCCAGAAAGGGCTATTTTTAGCTGTACTCTTGGGCTGGGAGGAGGAGCCCTCTAGAGATGCCAGGAAGTAAGTGGAAGCTGGGAATGTGTGGACCCTTTGTAAATCTGTATCCAGTCCCCAAATGAAATTGTAACTTCCTGAGCCAGTATCCAGGATTGGTGTCCCAATCCTATCTGCTCAGAAGCATGTACATACCTATGTGGAAGAGATGTGTTTCGACAGATCTCCCTGCCCCTGTTCCCATCATGCCCTGTTCCCATCCTAGCCTATCAGTTACCTGTTTTACACCAAAAGAAGTCCTTAGGGTGTGGTTAGCTATTTCTTCTGGGCCATTTGATGGTGGATAAGGGAGGGCATCATGATGGAGCCACTTACTCAGGACTTATTTTTGCCTTGTGTTATGGTATGCTTTTCTTTCTTCTATGTTTTTTAATTCCTTTTTTAAAAACCATTGCACCATAGTATGAAACAGCTTCCTAGCTTCTGGGTTCTCCGGCTCTGAACTGGGCAGGTGATTGTGGTCACAGCCTGGCAACACCAGGGATCTCAACTGACTCTACTTGTAGCCTCTCCACTATTTTTTTTAGCACTTTAATGGGTATATTATAGTCTTCCATTTTGTGTGGAATTAGCCCCTCCTCTTCAAATACTGTGATTAAAACTTGAATAAAATACTAAAACCTCAAAATGTATATATATGCATACACATAAATATACAAGTTGATCTAATTTAAAAGTTTTTCTACAATCCAGTATCTTTTATCAGCTGTTGTTCTAGACTCATTGGCATTCAAAAAATTTACTGTTAATGAGGAATTATTCAGTCTATTTCTAGGAGTTTTTGTTCCCCCTTTCTGTTTATTAAGCATCTCCTTTAGGGTAGAATTCGGTATATCTATAACTGGTAGACCTTTTGGATTGGATTGTATACCTGTAATACATATTATGTTATAAAGAGCAATAAAGCTATTTCATTTTGCTGGAAACACATGTGGGGGAATTTTCAGTCTTCATTTGTAAATTATCCTCATGAAAGCCATTATGTAAAAGGAATTAATTAAAATGAACCTCCCTGCCAACTTGGACAACTCTTCAGATATTTGCAGGGTCCTGCTGCCTGCAACCCAAGCTCTCTGGCAGTCCTGCCCACCTGACCATCTCTCCAGTGGAGGTCCCAGCTACCGGTTTGGTTCCTGAGTGTTTATCACTCTTCCACCCAGGGCCCACTCCTTCCAATTACTGGGTAAAGCATGACTCTTAATCTTAGTTAACCAATTGTATTTGTGTATATGAAACTCACAATTACAAGATGCCAATTTACAATGATAAAAGTCTTATCCCAATTTTCTAAACAGTGGATAAAATAACGTCGGACTCCATTGCTCCTTGGTTCTTCTCCCTTGCCAAGCGCTTCTTCTCCCTGCTCCTCCCCGCTCTTGTGCTTCTCCTCTCACCGCCCAACCCTTAGCTCCGCCTCCCCTTTTTCTCTCCAATCACAGGCCTCTTACTGCCTCTATGTCATTGAATGGGAAATATCTTGTAACACCATTAATTCCAACAAATGTGCAATTACAGAATCAGCCTTTCAGAACCCAAAGCAGAAACACATTGAAATCCTGAATATGTATCAATGGTATGATTTGCACATTTTAGTTTCCAAAATTCTGCAAAGTTATACACATCCATTTGCCAAACTTCATTTCCTTGGGTATCCTTGGTGTTTCTTTCAGCAGATAACGAAACTCATTTGTACAGAAAAACAAGTGTGGCATTTTTTGTTTCAATTAATTTACTTTTAAAACATCATTAACTCATGTGACCATCAGTGGGCAGTACTGATAAGAGCCAAAGAAGCAGATAGAATAGGAGCTTCTCATGACCCTAATGAAGTCATGTAGCATTGCTGGGTGTCAGAGGATAAAAATAAAAAGGAACAGAACTAAATAGGAGATATGAGTGGAAAAAACATTCAAAGAAAAAAATCATATTAGTAGCTAATTCAACAATTTGTTTCTTTCCTGATGTGGGAAGACAGGGAAGAAATAGACTCAAACAAAGGTAGGTGGGTATGAATCACAAGTGTTGTATTTCTGTATCTTATTTTCTGTGAAACATTAAGTGAAAAGATATGACATTTTACTTTAAATAAATGATTTATTGAAGTTTTGGCATAAAACTAAATATACAAAGTGATGGCAAAAATCATATCACAGTAATAGAACTATACATGTTACAGATTTTAAGGTCTCTTAATTTCAGACTTTTCCTCAAGATACATTTTGTGACTACCAATTATATAACAGTTGTTTTTCTCATAATTTTCTTCTCAGCTTCTATTTATATTATTCTTGGGTTAATATTAAAAGATGTGCTTTTATTAAAAATTACAAAAAGACATAACTCTGACATAATCTCTTCTGCAATACCACTATGGTACCAGGTTTAATGTCTGCTGTCTCCTTGCTTAACTGATGTGCACATGGATAATAAATTCAGAAGCAGAAGCTTTTGCTTATAAGGCATGTCCATAGGAGGTTTTAATCACTGTGACTGCTAATGTAGACCATGAGTCATCAGTAAYGAGGTTGCCAAGATTACACAGAACATAGATAACAATGGGCTGCAAATCAACTTGCAAATTTAACTGTACACTAATTATAGGAACAATTATGCAATATACTTATGATAACAATAAGATCTTCAAAAACATAAGTGAAAATCAGTTCCAAATTAATGTAATGCTTAGCAAAATAAGGGTATATAATACCAAGGGAATACCTGGATGAGAAAACCAGAGCTTTTCATGTCCTATGTCCTCAAAAGAACAACAGMAATATTCAAAGCAAAAGTGCCACTAATGGAAAGATAGGTCAAAGACATTAATTGGAAAATTGCTACTTCCTGTCAGTGTCTCAGACATTACTTCCTTATGATTTTAAATTTTATTTTAATATTTATATATTAAATTTACTTCTCCTTTTGTATTCTTTTTATCTTTTTTGATTTTTGGTCTTTCTAGAACTGTGTCTTCCATATTTAAATTCAACCATCTTCCCAATATAAACAAATTTCCAAAGTCTTGTGAACTTCATGTTGTAATGTAAGAATTCACAAGTTAATTATACACAAATATAAATAGAGTAAATATCAAAACATGGGAATAAAGTGATGTCCTTTCTTCACTTAGCATTTTGCAGTAACCCAGAACCTAGTGCTTAGACATCCTTAACTATTCCACTATCTCCTCCATTGGACTGAGCACAGGGTTTCCAGTGGAGGATCTAGAGAAAGGACCCAAGGAGCTGAAGGGGTTTGTAGCCCCATAGGAGGAACAACAATATGAACCAACCAGTACTCCCATAGCTCCCAGGGACTAAACCACCAACCAAAGAATACACATGGAGGGACCCATGGCTCCAGCTGTATGTGTAGCAGAGGATGGCCTTGTCAGACATCAAAGAGAGGAGAAGCCCTTCCTTGATCCTGTGAAGGCTAGATATCCCAGTGTAGGGGAATGCCAGGACAGGGAAGCGGGAGTGGATGGGTTGGTGAGCAGGGGGAGGGGAGAATAGGATAGTGGGTTTTCAGAGAGGAAATGAGGAAAGGGGATAACATTTGAAATGTAAATAAAGAAAATATTAAGCTGGGCAGTGGTGGGGCATGCCTTTTATCCCAGTACTTGGGAGGCAGAGGCAGGCAAATTTCTGAGTTAGAGGCCAGTCTGGTCTACAGAGTGAGTTATAGGACAGCCAGGGCTACACAGAGAAACCATGTTTGGAAAAGGAAAGGAAAGAAAAGAAAAGGAAAGGAAAGGAAAGGAAAGGAAAGGAAAGGAAAGGAAAGGAAAGGAAAGGAAAGGAAAGGGAAAAGGAAAAGGAAAAGGAAAAGGAAATGAAGGGAAGGGAAGGGAAGGGAAAGGAAGGGAAGGGAAAGGAAGGGAAGGGAAGGGAATGGAAAAGAAAGGGAAGGGAAGGGAAGGAAAGGGAAGGAAAGATTTAATAAAAGAAGTCTAATTTTATTCCTCATTATATATAGTTCCAGCTTCTTCAGGACTATTTGCTGATGATGACATCTTTTCATTAGTTTGTATTTTTGTCATTATTGTCAAATGTCAGATGGCTATGATTACTGGTACTTAGGTCTGTCTCTAATTTTGTGGCCATCACAAAAATATTGCAGATACATACATGGAACTAGCAATGATTCTATTCAGTGAGGTAAACCAAACCTAGAAAGACAGTTGTCACCTTTGAAGTCTTCTAACTGAAAATCTTCAGATGTGAGTATATAGCCTACCTTAATTACAGAAACCATGAGAGTAAAATAGGACAGGTAAAGGAGTTTGGAGAGCAATCAAGAAGGTGATAGTAGAGCACATCTAATCTGATGAGGAGAATGAGAAACAGGAGCCCTTCAGAGCAGGGAGGGAGGTAAATGGAGAGCTACTTTGGAGAAAAACAGAGTCACAGGAAACAAGTGTTCTGACAGAAAAATGGGGGAAATGGGTAATTTTTAGGAAGAGTAGTACATAAGCAAATACAGAATTAGGAGGGAGGCAAGCAAAATAACAATGAGGATGTCTTTTAAAAAAGTACAAGGAACTATCACATTAATAAATACCTTAAAAATTACAATATATAATATTGTATATATAATATATGCACCATATGGTATTAATGAATACCATTATGAATATCATTTCAATGACCATGTTACAAAATCTCCCAACACCAAACATGGGAAGTCCAGGAATTACTGTCCAGGGTTAAGCAAGAGACTCCCAAAACATTTAGGAATGTTTTTACCCTTGGTTGCTCTCCACGGATGAAACATAGTCTTAATTGGCAATGACACCTCACACTTCAAAACAGGACCCAGAGACCCTTGATCTGCAACTGACATAAATGCCCACTCCTTGAAGACTAGCTTTCATGGAACCGGAAGGCATCAAAAAGAGGGAGGAAAATAATATTCTTGTAAATGTACAGTGTCCATGAGCATTGCCACATCAACAATAGGTGTGATAACCGTAATGGAGTAGAAATGATACAGATAACCTTACAATAATCAACGGCTATGTAAATGAATTTAAGACACTATCAATGAGAGTGAAATCATGCTTGATACCAGAAACCTAGCAAATTATTCACTGATAGTGAAGCCAGGGTTTTGGGAGGAGAATCTACAACCACTAGTTCACATATTCATCATAATCATGATAGCCTATACATATCTGTCCATATATCCACAGACAAGTTTAGTCTGTGACTCTAATCAAAGAAGCATCTCCTTGAAACAGAGAAGAGCATAGAAACCCACAATGAATCAAACCACAATAGTTGTTGAGCTCAGTCCTAATGAATATATCTACACAACATTTCTTCATCTAAAGTCTCAGGGAATATATGGAAAGATGAGACAGAGAGATTGTAAGAGTGAGAGAATTAGGTGGATTCTCTGAGAATGTATTTCCTAGTAATGTCAGCCTATACCCATACAGACTTAAAACCTGGCCTGCCTAAACATGAGCTGAAAAAGCAGAACAACAATTGACATGAGAAAGTGGACAAGGACAAGTCCCTGAGATCTCACCCTACACAAAGAATTATCCCCAGGAAAGCTGAGAGTAACAGGTAGAAGTTATCTTTCCAAAAAAAAAAAAAAAGATGTACCAGTTGCTGTCCAATATTAAACGATCATACCTGTAAACATATATGTACAAGTAACATTATGCAGATGAAAAAGATTATATTTAGGAATATATATGTATATGTCTGTATATATATGTATATACATATATATACACACACACAATAACAATTTCAAAAGGAGGTCATGAATTTGAAGGTGAGTTGGAGGCATATATGGGAATGTGTGGAGGAAGGAAAGGGAAGGAAGAAATTCCATAATTATATTATGATCTCAGGTAATTGAAAGACATCCCTAAAGATGCATTAGTGACATTTATAACTTAGAGGTAAGCAACAGTTATTTAATTGATCTTAAGGCCCACTTCAAAGGAAGGAATTCATGCTGGGTATTATAAACCAAGGCTAGTACCCCTTCCTGGTGAGGTCATGGAATATAGAGGAGAACATACAACTACCAACTTTCTAGACCATAATACTTTATAACTGAATTGGAAAATCATGTCCTTATATCTGTGGATGAGTATGGGTCTCCAAGCTCATCAAGAAGTTTCTTTTGAATCAGAATATTCCAGAGTCAGCCAAATGTAAAGAAAAACTGACCAGGACCATCTGCCAAAGCTGATACATATAAAACATAACCTTTACACCAAAAGGCAACATCACAGACCATGAGGTGGGAATATTGGAAGAAACAGAATCTGGAAGCATACAGCAAAATATTTTTTCTATGCATGACCAGGAAGCTGAACCCATGAAACCTCAAAATTATAATTGCCTAAAAATACCTGCACAATGATATCAGTAGCTGCCATGTCAGTGTAGAGGCGATCTTTATAACGTCACAAGGTTCCAATATTAGATGAATTAGATAGGTAATTAATCTCTGTTTATAAAAGGAGATTACAGTGTTCTCCAGGGAAGTGGCCCCTGAGGGTATCCAATACCAGTTATTTATACTTACACATACATACTAATGAGCAGCAGAAAAGAGAATCTGTGTGTGTGTGTGTGTGTGTGTGTGTGTGTGTATTGTAATACTTAATTAGTATTAGAGGAAGCTTGACATAAAAAGTAGAGGTCATAATTTAAAAGACAATGTGGGGACATGAAAAATAGTTTATGAAGCCATACTAGCATGAAAATTATGGTAAGGCATTACCCATGCAAGAAATCTCACAGTAAGTAAATAAGCAGAAACAATATAAGGGAGGTAGCCTTTCTGTGCTTGCTTCTGTTTTATTTTCTTATCAAG
>BDUI01013438.1:27457-45646 GCA_002335545.1 Apodemus speciosus | reverse complement strand
TTTTTTTTTTTTTTTACAAGAAACCAGATACGGAGTATCTGAGGCATCTCTCTCTTTAAAACAGGCAAATGATTAAAAACTTAGACACACATGTGGAGGGTCTGAGCAACAAGTTCTGGACCTCTACAGAGGGAAGTGATGGGAGACCCAGGGCTGAGCCCAGTTCTTGCCCCGCTCGCTCGCTGTGTACTCTATCTAGGTCATGCCACTGTGCCTGCGGCCGGATCTCCARCAGAACCCTGGGTTTCTTCCATCTGATTACTCCCTGGGGTTCAGCCTCTAGAGTTGAGAGCATGAGTAGTGACCCCCCCCCCCACGGCCATCCTTGCATCTTCATTTCCTGGGGTAAGAAGAAGCAGGGTAGGGGATGGGTGAGAACTCCATCTTAGCAAGGTTTGCGGATGCTTAGAGGACCTTCCGGGGTGATGGATTCAAGGGTAGAAAGAGACTATTAGATCCTTGGCTGCCAAGCCAACGGTGGTGTTAGGTCTAGAAGGTGAAATACAGACAGGTCTGGGATTGAGTGAGTTTGGGAAGGGGCTGGAGCAGAGGCTGTAGATTCAGGGTCAATATTAGTTGACTAGTACACTTGGCTTCCACTAGCTTAAAATGGAAAGCCAGAGTTGGCCCAAAACATGGGAAGTGAATCCTTACGTTATTTTGCTGGAAAGTCCCGTCCTCTACTTCTCTCTCTGTCTCTCTCTGTCTCTCTCTGTCTCTCTCTGTCTCTCTCTGTCTCTCTCTGTCTCTCTCTCTCTCTCTCTCTCTCTCTGTCTCTCTCTCTCTTTCTCTCTCTGTGTGTATGTGTGTGTGTGTTTACAGAGAGGAATCTCTTTAAGGATGACAACCCCCACCTCCATGTCCACTTCCTCATGACACTGGTTGTCAGAAAAGACCAAAAACGAGCCTCCACTCCTGTCTCAACTGCTCTAACTTTATCCTGGCCCCCTTTCCCTTTCAGGACATCCAGTTTGTTTCSAACAGGACCGTTTGGACCTTGTCTTCCAAGACCCAGTAGCAAGAGCAGCAGGAGGCAGGATGACGACTGTCCCTACACACCCTCTCCCACAGGCTGGGAGCCTCTAGGAAAAGTAGCCTTCACCCGGAGACCCGAGGRTTCCTTCCGTTCTGCTTGCCACTTGGTCGCTGCTTGCCACTTGGTTTTACAGCGACAGAGGCAGAAGGCGAGAGCCGAAAGGGACCAGGCAGGAAACGGACCATTAAGCCAGGAATGGCTGGGTGGGAGTGGGAAGAAGCTATTAATAGAACAAAGCTGGGGCTGTCGACGACGGAGAGACGCTTCTGGTGTTGCCCACCAGTTTTGAGCGCCAGGGATTGGGTCACRTCCCCAAACCTCTGGGTCTTATGACCGCAGGGCTAAGCTTTTCCAGAAAATGCACTACGTCTTGCAACTGAGCAAATGCACTAGATCCTTCASCACTCGCAATTACTGGWCTCCCGGATCCAGACCCCCAGTGATGCAAGGAGGGCGCTGCACCGCCAAACACGGAAGGACGCTGCTTTCCAAAGGCCCTAAATAACCGCTCTCCCCAGCGAGGCTAAACAGCCACAAACCGGGAAGCAGGGGGGGGAGGGGCATGGGGGGTGAGGGAAGGTCAGGCCTCAACAGCACTCACTCCCCTCCGGGGTTCTCAGAGCTTCCTAGGCTGGGGAGGGCTCCGCGCCCCGTGCCCGCTCGGCTGCTATCTCGAGCGCAGCAGCTGACGGATGGCTCTTTAATAAGCCCCTCGTTAATCTTCTCCCGCCTCTCCGCCCCCTGCCCGGGGACACCCGCATTTTCAGGCCCGATAAGGCTAGAGAATTTTAGACAGTGAAATGTAGTCAGGAAAGCAAGTCCTCATTGTTCAGCCGGAACCACTCAGCTGTGTCCCTTCGAACAAATCTCCTCCCCCACCCCCTTTTTTTTCCTTGGGCGTTTTCAWTTCAGAGCCTCTCGTTCCTTTTCCTCTCCAGCTTTCGGATCTGTTTTTCTTTCCTGCTGGCAAATCGTACCAGACAATCACCCTCTCCAGCGTCCCCTCCCTCCTTGCAGCTCCCTTTCCGCACCCGCCCCCCCCTTCCTTTCTTCGCCGTCGAAGACCTGCAGGGCAAACGGTCTAGCCCGCTCTGCCTGCATCTCCCCTAGACAGGTCATCCAGAGCTGGAGGCAACCCTTTTCCTTTCTTGGGTCCCCTGAAGCCCCAGGAACGAAATTTGAATTATTGTGGCAATTAGGTACAAACCCACAAGTTGGGGAAGCCATTTCTATTGAGGGATGAGGGCAGAGTGAGCGACCACGACGGGTCAGTTCCAGCCTTGACAGATACTGCACCTTTGGTCTGTTCGCCGGGGAAATCAGACCGATTCACACTTTTTATGAGATTTTACAGATTCCAGAGCAGACCGCACTAGTCCAAGCAGCCCAGCGCCGGAGAGGAGAGCCTGGCTGACGCTTGGGGGTGCTGTATCCCAATTTCTGAGGCCATACTGGATGAAATGAGTCCCCAGAACTATGCGGTTTCCCAAAGGAAAAAGCCTCTCCGGCCAAGTGAGAGAGGCCACGGGAGGGTCAGAGCCTCCAAGGGACCGCATCCGCTGCGCGCTGGGACAGTAAAGCAGGCAGAATACTAGACCGAAGGGTCAAAGTCCCCCTCCGGATGGAAACCCATCGGAAACCCATCCCCTGAGGGCCWGGTTACTTACCACAGATCTTCAGGCCCAGTTTTCTGGTGCATCCATGGGCTACGCCACACCAAGTATCATATGCTAGGAGCAGAGAGACAGGGGGGAAATTAGCCGGGGTCAGACCAATGAGAAACTGGGAAGAGGGCAAAGGTTTTCGCGAGGGCTGTGGAGGTCTTCATGAAAAACCACATGGAAAGCTCTGCTCTGGGAGGAGCAAGGATCAGCCGGAGCTTCCAGCTGTCCTCAAGGTTCCTGCCTACTGTTGGCTTCAGGTACCGAACCATGTTTTGGAGAACCGGGACTCACCGCCATGGACGCCACCCCCAAGCAATCCCCAACCAAGGCAGAGGCAAACTCAACGCACAAAGATCTAGACCTTAGCGCTGGCGTGGCCCAGCACCCACCGGCCAGGCCCAGCCCCAGGTCCCAGTCCCTGGACTTGAAGGGCGACAACACAACCGCTCAGATAGGGAACGCAGAGGCATCTGGGACCCAAACGTCTCATAATTTCTTGGCGGGTCTCCAGCCGAGTGGCAGCTTAAAATAAACTGGCATGAAATGGGGTCGCGGAAGAGTTCAGGAATTAATTGGGTGAAAAATAGTATTTGAGTAGATGATCGGACTCGCATGGCTGCCCCAGTCAGACTGGGGAGGCGAGAAGACAATGGTGCGCCAGCCGTCCGGGCCTCAGCCCACCCCCAACCCCCTTCGCAACCTGCCCCTCATTAACCCTTCCGACTTCTAGAGCCTGAAGCACGCTGGTGTGAGCACCTTTCCTCTGGGTTTGAAACGCGGACCGCAGGACTAGGCTTTTTCCTTTTCTTTCTTTCTTTATTTTTTTCCTTTCTCCCTAGGCCATTCTCAAGGCGTTCTGGTCTACCGGACTTTTCCGTTGACTCCCAGCAAAGAATGCAAAGAAGCATTCATACAGTCCGGAGGAGCCTTCCTGTGGACTCCTGGGATGGGCCCTAGGAGAAATTCCCCCCCCCCNTTCAGAGCCTCTCGTTCCTTTTCCTCTCCAGCTTTCGGATCTGTTTTTCTTTCCTGCTGGCAAATCGTACCAGACAATCACCCTCTCCAGCGTCCCCTCCCTCCTTGCAGCTCCCTTTCCGCACCCGCCCCCCCCTTCCTTTCTTCGCCGTCGAAGACCTGCAGGGCAAACGGTCTAGCCCGCTCTGCCTGCATCTCCCCTAGACAGGTCATCCAGAGCTGGAGGCAACCCTTTTCCTTTCTTGGGTCCCCTGAAGCCCCAGGAACGAAATTTGAATTATTGTGGCAATTAGGTACAAACCCACAAGTTGGGGAAGCCATTTCTATTGAGGGATGAGGGCAGAGTGAGCGACCACGACGGGTCAGTTCCAGCCTTGACAGATACTGCACCTTTGGTCTGTTCGCCGGGGAAATCAGACCGATTCACACTTTTTATGAGATTTTACAGATTCCAGAGCAGACCGCACTAGTCCAAGCAGCCCAGCGCCGGAGAGGAGAGCCTGGCTGACGCTTGGGGGTGCTGTATCCCAATTTCTGAGGCCATACTGGATGAAATGAGTCCCCAGAACTATGCGGTTTCCCAAAGGAAAAAGCCTCTCCGGCCAAGTGAGAGAGGCCACGGGAGGGTCAGAGCCTCCAAGGGACCGCATCCGCTGCGCGCTGGGACAGTAAAGCAGGCAGAATACTAGACCGAAGGGTCAAAGTCCCCCTCCGGATGGAAACCCATCGGAAACCCATCCCCTGAGGGCCWGGTTACTTACCACAGATCTTCAGGCCCAGTTTTCTGGTGCATCCATGGGCTACGCCACACCAAGTATCATATGCTAGGAGCAGAGAGACAGGGGGGAAATTAGCCGGGGTCAGACCAATGAGAAACTGGGAAGAGGGCAAAGGTTTTCGCGAGGGCTGTGGAGGTCTTCATGAAAAACCACATGGAAAGCTCTGCTCTGGGAGGAGCAAGGATCAGCCGGAGCTTCCAGCTGTCCTCAAGGTTCCTGCCTACTGTTGGCTTCAGGTACCGAACCATGTTTTGGAGAACCGGGACTCACCGCCATGGACGCCACCCCCAAGCAATCCCCAACCAAGGCAGAGGCAAACTCAACGCACAAAGATCTAGACCTTAGCGCTGGCGTGGCCCAGCACCCACCGGCCAGGCCCAGCCCCAGGTCCCAGTCCCTGGACTTGAAGGGCGACAACACAACCGCTCAGATAGGGAACGCAGAGGCATCTGGGACCCAAACGTCTCATAATTTCTTGGCGGGTCTCCAGCCGAGTGGCAGCTTAAAATAAACTGGCATGAAATGGGGTCGCGGAAGAGTTCAGGAATTAATTGGGTGAAAAATAGTATTTGAGTAGATGATCGGACTCGCATGGCTGCCCCAGTCAGACTGGGGAGGCGAGAAGACAATGGTGCGCCAGCCGTCCGGGCCTCAGCCCACCCCCAACCCCCTTCGCAACCTGCCCCTCATTAACCCTTCCGACTTCTAGAGCCTGAAGCACGCTGGTGTGAGCACCTTTCCTCTGGGTTTGAAACGCGGACCGCAGGACTAGGCTTTTTCCTTTTCTTTCTTTCTTTATTTTTTTCCTTTCTCCCTAGGCCATTCTCAAGGCGTTCTGGTCTACCGGACTTTTCCGTTGACTCCCAGCAAAGAATGCAAAGAAGCATTCATACAGTCCGGAGGAGCCTTCCTGTGGACTCCTGGGATGGGCCCTAGGAGAAATTCCCCCCCCCCATCCCTCCAAGCAAGGCGCCTCCCATCCTCCACCCCAGCGGTACCGGAGTGTTGGGTGCTAAAGCAGAGTGACATCCATTAAACCTCAGGCACAACAGAGCCCCAGAGGGGCGCGGGACCGTGAGACAGTATGTCACGGTTGGAATTCCACGGACAGACTGGAAATCTGTGCAACAGCAAGCCGGAATAATAGTACCAGGGGCATAAAGCGCTCCTTCCACCCAGTATCTGGTGCTTTCTCTTGAAACTCCAATCTCATCTAATCACCAAGAGAACCCAGGAAATGGGAGTAGATCTAAGACCCAGGTGACAAAATCATTTCAGCGCAGAGGCCACCGTTTCTCAAGGTCACTTGGCCTGAGGTTGGCGTTCAGAAACATTCCAGTGCTATCCCCCGCGCCCCAAGTTTGGCGTTTAATTAAAAAAAGGGGGAAGCAAGAGAGATGGGGTCTAGAGCCCCTTTGTTGTGGCCGGAGTTGAGAATGCCTTTTTCCACAGGAGATAGGCAGGAGAGCTCCTGCTTGCCAGGGGGTTGCTGAGATAAGGTGTGATGGGATCAGGTGTGTAAGGTGTGCCCCGGAGCAGAAAGGGACGTCTTCCTGGAGACCCTGCAGAGGCTGCGCCCAACAGCAAGCCGGGCGGGTGGGGGTGTGTCTTCTAGGGAGGACGGAAATTGGACAGAGCGGACAAGCGCTCCCAGGGTGTCCAGTTGGGGGTTAGGGGTTCCCAGGGGAGGGTTGTTCTTCCAAGGCTTGGGGCGGGGGAGGGAAGTGGGGGGGATCCTTAGATCTCTGGCCTCCGTTTAGGTGGTTTCCAGAGGCACCACGCCTTGTGTGGACACAGATCATTGCCTCGGCCTTGGCTGAGGCTGGGCATTTGAGGACTGCAGGGTAATCTGCTAAGATGTAGGGGTGCCTAGTGTGGAGGGAGGCCCCCAACCTTGCAGAAAGAATAACAGTGTGTGTTGGGGGATAAAGACTGGAGGAAGATGTGTGGAGGGCTGGAAAAAATACATCTATACGGGTCCAATCTACAGACAAAAGGGGCGCAGGCCTCGAGTTCGGCGGGGCCAGCTCCCACCGCTGGCTCCACCGCCAAAGCCTGGATCACGTGCCGCCGGCACTGACGACTCTCCGGAGCTCAGCTTTGTTGTTTTGGGTAATTGTCGCTTGCCTGTGTAGGGGAAGCGGGGGCTGCTAAGAGAACTACAAGGTGGCCTGAGGACTTAGGGTCTCTTGCCTACGAGTCTGCACCAAGAAATTGAAGGGGGGGCTTCCTGCCTTCTTCTTGCCACTTGTGTTCATGGGAACTATTGTTTTCACGGGGCTTACAATAAGTGCCATAAAAATCGCAACAATAAAGCACTCTCGGCCACATCGATCTCCCTCGGCTTCTCTTCTGTAGAGATTCTGGGGTGCCGGGAGCTGTCTGGACCTGACAGATTTTTGGGGAGAGGGGTAGTGAAAGACATGGAAAAAAGATAAACAAATCCCATGACTCCAGTCCTCTGTGTGGAGTTAGAAAGTCAGGCTGAATTAGAGACAGATCGGATGGGGAAGCACAAATGCCCTTTTATCTGGTTTCCCTATTCTCCCCAAGACTTGTCACCTGCTGACAGGTCCCGAGGAAAGAAGCACAGGGGTGCTTTTGCCTCCCGGTTTGCCGAGCCGAGCCGCCTCTCCTCCTAGCTAGCTGCCACCCCCCTCCCATCTTGCCACTCTGGATGATTCCTGATGCCCCTCCCTTGCCCTTTTTGTCTCTAAGATGTAATTAATTGAATCTCAGGCAGTTTTGTGCACCTTTTACGCCCCTGGCTTCGCCCTCACTCGTCAATAGCTAGACGCAAATTTGGAGTAATTAGGGACCCAGAGTTTTCTAAAAGCTGCAATTAACGTCGAAATTTCCCCTGATTATGGACTGTGAGTACCGCGCTGAGGGGCGGGGGGAGGCCGTGAGGGAAAGGAGAGGAGGAGGAGGAGGAGGAGGAGGAGGTCAGGTCTCATCTCAACCCTAGGGCTAGAAAACTGTTGTCGCTGAGACTCCAGGTGCCTCACACTCCCCCTCTGTTCTGACCCCTGTTGTCCCGTCAGACGAAAACACAACACAGCGCCTTGCCGTCTCTGCCCCCTAGACCCCGAAGATCTTTCTTGCCCGGCCCTTGTGAAATCCTCGCTCTTCGGTGCCCTGGGAGTAACCTCGCGTCCCTGGCAGCCAAATGACCTCTAAGCAGGAACCTGGGATAGGGCTCCATTTGTTTCCCAGCCTCCATCATTTCTACGCTCTCCTTTGGCGTTCCGACAGCGCAGCCTCCCGCAGTGCCAGCGCCCCCACCCTCGCTGCAGTCCATTTAATAGGAAACTGGGGCAGGACCTACTTGTAGGGCGCAGGTTGGTAGTATTAGGATCCGCTCCCGCGTTCGAGGAGGTTGCAGGCGAAGGAGTGGAAGACGCCATCAGCTCGGTGGTCTTGGGGTCTCTACCGTACAAGGGTCCCCCCGCGGACTGGGCGCAGGAACAGGCTGCAAACAGAAGAGAGAGCTGTACCGGGAGAGCCTCTAGGTCCTGCGGCCCGGGGCACCGAAGTCTCGGAGACAGAAAGACCAAGGGCAGCGAGCTGGCTGGGTCCTGGTGCGCGGTCGGTGGGAGGGGGTGGGGAGGCGCTCGCTAGCTCCGGGACTGGGGCGCAGGCACAGTAGCCCCGGGCGACTCTCTAGTCTTCAGGCGCAACGGGGTGCCCCGAGTGAGGCTTACAGCTAAGGGGCGAGTGCAGGACGCGAGGGATGGGGTGAGGATAGGTCTAGGAGCACTAGGGAGCACTCCTCGAGCGAATTCCAGCCCAGCCGTGACAAGCCCCATTGGGCTCCCAGCAGCCTGGCGGACGGGCAGAAGAGGAGGGGGGGAGGGCGTGCGGGGCGGGCACGTCTGGTTCGGTGTCTGGTTCCCGTTGTTGTGTCTGGCTAATTCCTTGGAAAGAAGGAGGCTCACAGCGTCGGGGACAGGGACTTTGGTGAGACAAGGTGAGAAGAAAAAGGTCCCCCGCCCCTCAGGACTTGACCCGCTAAGAATCAGTCACCTTGCACTCCAGACAGCCAAAAGGCAGCGTGTCGGAGCCTTGGGGATCAGTTTCTTGTCCCACCTCGTTTCTAGCCCTAGGGCGAGGCTCCGTCCCAGATTCACTGTTTCTACTCTGCCTAGTCCCCAGAGTTTGTTTCACTGAGCCAGAGACGATGGCAGAGGGTAAAAAGGAGAACGTCACGGAACTTGCGCCTAGGGCGCAAGAGACCTAGGCTAGAAGAGTGCGCGGCTCCCCTATTTGGTGTTTGTTCGTTCGTGGACAGAATGGGGGAGAGAGGGCGAGAGAGGAGGAAGAGGTGGGGAGAAGGAGCTGGAGAGAGAATGAGAGGAGCGGGGAGGAGAGCGCTAAGCTGGGTAAATCTAAGACCCCGCAGAGCCCAGCCCACCAGCCGCCTTTTGCGCGTCGTCCCTCGGGCAGAGCATCTGTCCCGCTCTCGCAGCTCCGCGGGCGGCGGTGGATCGCGGGTGCCGGGGAAGTAACAGGTTATCGCTCCTCGCACCTTCCGCCGCTGCTACCCAGGCGCGTAGCCGAGAGCCGTGAGCTCCGATCCCCGAAGCGCAAGTGAAAATGGCTCTGGTGTCACTTCAGCTTATGTGTCCTCCCGAATGCAATTGATAAGGTTTGCAAGAGCTAGGAGAGCCAGGGCTGGGGTGGGGAGTGGGGGGAGCGCCAGACCACAGCTGCGACAGGACTGGCGGGAAGCACTCGGCTGTGGAAGGTGGGCGACAAGCGCGCGGGTGGGGTGGGGTAAAGGACTGGACAAGAAACCGCAGGCTGGGGGCACCGGGCTGAATAGCCAAGGCTGGGCTCTGGCAAGTCCGGGCGATCCGGTATTTACCCACCTCGGTTCAGGGACAGCGAGCTGGACCCTCCCGCGACTCCTCCGCGAAGCGTCCCCCGCTCGCTCGTCTCGGTACTGCCACGGGCGTACGTGCAGGGTGTCACCCCAGGGCTGCTTCCTTGCTCGCCCGATCCCTGGTCCGGCACGCGAGAGCCTGAAGAAGAGAGCGATCGGGAGAGGCGGCCGCTGGGCTTGGGGGAGGCGGGGGCGGGGTGGGGAGGCGGGGACCCGCTCCGCGGGGGGAATCACGAGGCCGCTGCTCGCGGGGGCAGCTCGTCCGCGGAGCGCTGGGGCTCCTTTGCAGGTGTCTGACTGCCTCTGGAGCTTTATAGGGCGATTATAAATCCAGCTCACGGGTTTGCGACCAGAGGGGGGAAAACAAAGTCCTATGAGTAATCCAGAATGCACTCAGCACGCTCTGGTTTTTTTTTTTTTTTTTAATTGTTTTTGAGATAGGCGATGTTGGGTGAAAGCAAGGAAAACATAATTCCTACGAAGAATTTTGTCTCACTAGGCGATTCTTCTTTCTCCTCTTCTTTGCCTTCCTTCCCGTATCTTAGAGAAGACTAGAATATTTGCTTTGCCTTAACCAATTTCCTGTGATTGCCCTGGATTGGCGATTCCAGAAGGTTTTCTCTGGGTGGCGTCCTGGGGAGCGCTCTGCTGAGCCAGAATGGCTGTTCAGGCCAAGTAGAGATGAGGGGACCACCCAGACCGTGGAGTTTCTGCACTCCAGTTTCTTCATGCAGTTTTTCTCCAAACTACCTCGTTCGAACACAGCTTACCTGGTACCACAAGAGGAAAGGGGTCTATTTCCCTTTCTCTGAGCCCTCTCCCTTGGGGTGGGGGGGAGAGAAATCTTCGTAATTGATCATGTCTGAAGGTTAATAACATGCACGAATGCYGCTCCACACGCCTGGGGAACCAGAGCATGGAGGTGGCTCCGGGAAGCCAGGACGGCACTCCTTGTCGTGGCCTACTCTCCCCGCTTCTTTTCAGTTTCACGGGGTTCAATGATTGTCTCTTGGCGATATTCGAGCACCTTACTGAGCCGGGTGAAGTCCCCCACCATAAAAAGGCGGTATCGGAAAGATTTCCACCAGAGGGCGCCAAACACACAGAGACCCCGTGCTGGCTGCCTTTCCCGGGTGCGCCCCAGACAACACCTGGAGATGCCCGCAGGGCTCCGTGGCTGCCGGCCTCTTCCAGCCTTCCCGCGGCTACCTCTTGGCTTTCCTTTTATCTCCTTCTGTTTCTTATTCTTTGGAGGCAAAACAAACTGGATTTTTGGGTCTGTCTGAGTGATGAGGAGTACTCTATGATCGCTTTATTCGTTTTCATAGTGATTTCCCTCACATTGTGGCGCAGCAGACGGGTTTATTTATGTGCACCTCTGGTCTTCAATGGTTTATCCCAGGCCTGTCTTTTTTTTTCTTTTTTTTTTTTTTTTCTGTGACTATCTTATCGACTTTCGTCACCACTGCAACGAAGACATAAAAATAATAATAATCGTATAAATCACCGAAATTTCCGTGAGGGAGCTCGAAGACTCGGAGCTGGGAAGATACCGTCTGATCAACAAAAGGGATTGAAGTAATCGCGTTGCTCCTTGCTACCAAAGAAAACATTGTTGCTTTCTCTGCGCCTCACAAAAAAGTCCTCGCACTTTTAAAAAACAAAAGGCATCCGAAGGGTGGGCTGAGCTGGAACAGAAGTTCCCCTGCGCTCCTGGTTAGGTAGGCCTGTGCGTGTGCGTGTGTGTGTGTGTGTGTGTGTGTGTGTGTGTTCCACGAAGAAAATGTGCCTTAAAACCACGCACCTCACGGCCTTTCAGAATATCTTGAAACTGTTTATGAGGAGGTGAACTGGGAGTTTCTTCCACGCCCCCCTTTCCGGCCTTCGTTTAAAGATGTAGTGACATCAATCAGGAATGTGGGTGTCACTGATTAATCTTAATCACTCGAGACTCGCTGGTCAGAAGGGAGGAAGCATAAATCCTCCCGACCCTAAGTACCCACAATTCTGCCTCGGTGCGGGCCTTCCTCCAAGACTCTACAAAAGAAGGTGCCTTCGCTTCACCTGTGGCACTAGGTGGAGAGATGTTCAGCCATGTCTTTCTTTGACCACGGAATTAAAAGCTCTCACTCCTAGGGCTTTAGCAAAAATCCACGTGGGAAAGAAAAGAATATTTTACACTAGTAGATATCGCAAATTAAACAAGGCTGTGTCCATCTTTGAGGTGGTCTCTCCCCCTCTCTCCCTTCTTCATCTCCTCTCTTTTATGATGAGGACGAAAAGAATGAAGGCGTCTATTTGTCCTTAACTTGAAAGCCTATGAATAGTAGTAACCAATTGAACGATATTAGTGACCATTTGATTTATATTATCTTTGCATTCATGAAGATGACATTCCTGTGAGTCAGGAGAAAGGTAGACTAAGGAACTCATGACTGAATTAATCTCTGATTATCTGCTACTCCAACTCAAGACTCTTGGGCTCAGCGGGATATTAAAGACTGAGGGCYTAGAAATCTACTCAGTTCCAGTACATCGAGTTGTGCGGCAAGGAGAAGACGTCAGCACCGAGGACAGCGCCTGTAGTAAGGGGCTTTCCAGGGTGTTCAMCGCAGGTGCCGGGCCAACCCCCGCCCCGCCCCAGGCTGGGCCCCACCTCCTTTTCCTTTTGCAAATGAGTGCTGTTTATTTTGCCTCATGGGGATTGTGGGGTGGAGCGTCTCGCCCACTCCTTTCTTCCCCCCCTAAGAATTTGGATGACTGCTGTCCTTGTCGTTTGGATCTTTGGCTTTTGGCTCTTTAGAAACAGTATTTGGAACCTATGTTTTTATTTGGGGTTTTCATTCTTTTTATCTTTATAATCCCAGCTGGGTAGTGCTTAGGAGAATGGGGGTGGAAAAAAAGACATCCTCTCCGGGGACTAGTACCGGTGGTGAGGGGTGACCCGGAAAGGTGTGGTGTCCGGCCAGCTGTTTCGTTCATATTTTGATCTAAGAATTAACGCTTTGAAGACATGGGAAAACAACAACGCTCTGAGGCACAAAGGGGCGTAGAAATACCCACGGCTGCGTTCTTTCTCCCTCCTCCGGGCGTTGGGGGTGGCCGGCCGCCTGTTCACTTGTTCTGTCTACCAAGGACAAAGTTCCCTAGGTCAACAATGACACTGACAAACATGTTCCATCCACTGTGCCCTTTCCCCAGGACATTTCAAGATACCCAGAACGTGTTCGTGGGCCCTGGATTTTCGAAAAAGAAAAGAAAAAAATCTGGTGGGAGGAGCGTTAGGCATGGAAAAGGCACCCCAACCCGCTTCCGGGATTTCCCCCCTTTTTGCTTAAAATATTTTCGGTCAAGGTGAGTAGATAAGAAATGTCAACTGATTTTTGACGCACTTCGCCTTATTAGCTTCTAGGAACAGAAATTTAGAACCGTGAATTTTAGTTCATTTTAGCTGGGTCATGAAGGTCTTATTTAAAGTCTCTATATTATGACTTTTAAAAAGACTAAGAACAGAAAAGGAAAAATAGCAGTGCTCGCCTTAAATGATTCTTTCAGAAGGACAGGGAAGCGTTTTAAAGTCGGATGCTTTCGCTGTGTGTCCATACTTCAAAGATAGATCTCCGAGTCTGTCTGGCTTTCTTTGGAGGGCCCTATTATACACCCCATCCTAACAGAGAGCAGGCTGGAAAGGGTTAAAAGGGTGCGGGGGGGGGGCGGGGGACAGAGCTCTAGAGAGGATTCTGGAAATTGAAATGATTTCTCGTGCAGAACTGTTTTCTTCAAATAATGCCATATGGCCGTTTCCGTTTGATAATCCGAAGCTGAAATCGAACATAAACCCAGCAAGCAAACAAGCAAGCAATCCTGGGGGATTTATATTATTTGTGTAAATCTAGAAACGCCCAGTTCTCGCCGCCCCAAGCTGGCACACAGTGACCAGCAGGGGGCGATAGATTACAATTCCTGAGAACAACAGCCCCAAACAGCTGGTCCTCAAGGAAGCCTGCCAGGCCGCTTCATTTCCCATGCATCCCTGCTTTTTTGTTTGTTTGTTTGTTTTTTTAATTTCTTTCTTTTAAAACAAAGCAGAACCTCTTTAAACGCCGAGAAATGCTCCAGATGTGAGCTAAAACACCCARGGTCGTGTGTCCCTTTGATGAAAGAGGATGGCAGCATGGTATCCGTTTCTTTTCCCCGCCACTGTACCATTAAGCTAGCCTTAAGGAATCCTTTGATTGTAAGCTAGAAACAGCTTCACTGTAAAGCAGACAGCACAGACCTGAATACCGATGCGAAAGCGAGACTTTGACTGCAACCTGAGTTAGTGGAAGAGCACACGACCGGAGACTAATCGTCCATTTCTTTCTCTGTTTAAGATACCAGGCATAGTGCCTATTTACAGACTTACTGTGTCTGGGACTGTTTGTGAGAAGGTTCTGGATTGTTGTGATGTGGTCATGGAGAATCTGGTTATTTAAACTTGTGGGGTCAGGTGTGATTCCATCCCGGGGTACTCAGGGGGAAGAGAGCCTTCATGGGAGGATTTGTTCCAACTCCTTTGTCAGTCCATTTTATGTGACGGGCTTACTTATATTGGCTTACGACGATCATAATGTAGGTTTTCCTAACATAGTAAGGGGGATCCACTGTCGTTCCAGTTGGAAGACCAAAATCCTGTTTTCTTTTGACCGGGCTAGCTAGGGATCTTTAGATCCATTTAAACTGAAATGTTTAGGAGCTCATGAATATAAGGATTAAATAAGAATCGTTATCTTCTTGCTGGGACTTGTTTCAGCTCTACAGCTAGGAACCAAACCCCAGAGTGGGTGGAGACTTCAAAGTCCTTCACCTCTCTACTCTTCCCTTGGTGTTGGCTTTAACCACACGATTTYCTTTGGACATTGGTATGAAACTGACCTTCGAACTCACGAGTATTGGGGTGGTGCGCTGTGCTAGTCAGTATTATGGTTACAGATGACAGCTATAGGTTTTTATATCAAGAAGGTTAAAGGGAGCCAAGGTGGAATTTAGAACATTTTTTGGCCTGGGCGAAGAAGACAGAGAGTGGCGATGTTTGGCTAGAGGCTAATCATTATTGATGTTTCTTGAAGAAAATATTAATTTTATGGCAAAATCTTTGTCAACACATCTTAATGTTTTTGCATTTTAAAATGACGGAAGCTAAGCTGCCCGTCTTCCAGTGGATGGCCCTATCCCCAAGAGGTTTCAGTGGATTTAAGAGAGTACAGGAAGTTAGGAAGGAAAAGTGGTCTCGGGGGTATTGGAGGAGTTCGAGGGAAGAGGATGGAGAGTGGGACTTAATCAAAATGTATTATAGTCATGTACGAAATTCTTAAACTGGAAATTAAAAACTAAACACAATGGCCGAAGCTGCCAGGCAGCGGTTGTGGGTCTTCTCCATCAGAGGGCCGCTGGACTGGAAGCTGTGTCTGAGGCAGTTGGATGGAACCCTCTGTTGACTCCACAGTTCCCAAGCCCAGCAGGACCATGAAGGATTTTGTCTGCTCTTGGAGAACAGGCCAGCAGCAACCCCAGCTCCAGTCATCTCCTCTGTAGGCGGAGGAGCCCCTTGAGAGAGTCTCTAAACCATCAATGTGACAGCCCCCACCAATTCACACCTCTCAAGCAGAGAAGCTGATGCCTATCCCCCCACCCCCCACCATATTGGATTTCAAAAAGACTTCTTTCAGTGGGAAGGACCAAAGATATGATGTCATGGAAGCTGCTGACCTCTAGGAGTCTTTGCTTCAGTCCCAGCAGATTCAGGTACCCTGAAAGGCTGCTGAGGGGCCTCGCTTTCACCACAGTGATCCTCGGGCCATTCCACCCACAGTTACAGTGGGAGGTCTGTGCAGGTCCTCAATCTAGTCAGGGAGGAGTGCCTCATTCACCCATGACACCTGCAGTAGGTGGGTCTAGAATTTCGGCTCCAGACTGTATGGCTAAGCAGAAAAACTGGTTTCTAGCAGTTCTATAGGTAGCCCTCTTCTCATTCTCTGAGTAGGTGAAGGGTATGTTGCTATCAGCTGGCCTCATCCAGTGCATTGTTCACCTTGTGTAGCCTAGGTCCCAAGGAACCCCCTTTGGTGTCTACTGTCTATAGTCTTTATTAYCAGGGGGTCAGGTTTGAGCTGACTAATGGGGGACAACATCTTAGACTCCCCCCAACCTCCCGAGCACAGCTCCAGGCACTGTAGACTAGCCAGGAACTAGAGCCCCAGGGAGTAGGCTACCCGGGAGACTGAGGAGGGTTGATACTGGAAAGCTGGGACAGCAGGTTCTAGAAGGACCACACAAGTGTTGAGAAGATGAGAGGGGTGGGGAGCTGCAACTGCAGATGGCACGAAGCTGGTAAGCACAAGGCTACAGACACTAGTAGTGGGCTCCAGAAGGCTGGCTGTAGGGAGCTATAGAGCGCTAGGGGCACGGGGTCCCTTAGCTCAGAGATGTCACACCTGTCACTGGGTGCTGGGCCATTGCTATTTAAAGCRTAGAGTTCTAGACCCCAACAGCAGAAGTGGAGAGACATGGACACTGAGGAGAGCAGCTCTCTGTAGCTTCTGTGGAAACGGAGCAAAAYTTGCCCCGCCTGACTGGTTAAAGAGAGTCCCGGGATTGCTTCCTGYTGGCCTGCTGGCTGGTGGTTGAGTGTTTAGAGACCTATGTTTCTCTCTCTGGCCCTCAGTCTTTCTATTAGTATGACTAAGAGAATTGAAGTCCTCATATTATAGATGATACTACTTCTCATGGAAATTGTGTGTTCATTTTTTTCGGATTTATTTTTATGTACATGAAGTTTTGCCTATGTGTATGTATGTGTATTACATACATGCCCRGCGCCCACAGGATTATCTCATTGAACTGGAGTCACAGGCAGTTGCAAGACACCATATGGGTGCTGGGGGCTGAACCTGGGCCTCTGAAGCCGCCAGTGATCCTAATTGTGGAGACATCTCTCCAGTCCCATTTGTGTGTGTGTGTGTGTGTATGTGTGTGTGTGTGTGTCATGGATTCTCATTTAATTACAACACATCCTCTGCTTTATACATGAGGTAATTTAAGGCCAGAGAGATTCCAGGTCTTAGCAGCAAGCATGATGGGGGAGAAGCAGGAACGCACCCCCACCCCCACCCCAGCGCCCTGTGCTCTGCTCTGGGACACATTCTAGTTCTGTCACTCATAACAATTTGGTCTGGAAAGACCATTCTCTCAGGGGCTCTGTAAGAAGTGGATTGAGGTATCAGAAGAATACAGACAAAGTTTCATTCATCTGAAATAATCTGTTATGGTTTTGTATATCTTCTCTCTGAGTATTCTCATGTTGTAAATGTTATGGTCTCCAAGATCTATTGGGGTTTTAAAGGTAACTTCATCTGGAGAGAAAGCCAAAAAAAAAAAAAAAAAAAAAGTTTAGATCAATCAGACTTGAAGTTAACATTTAACATTTCCACCTCTCTTCCACCATTTCAAGCCCCTAACACTTAGAGAGGAAAGGATAGAGAGGAAAGGGGGAGACAACATCTTTAGACCACTTGCTGTTGGGGCAAGTTTAATCTTCTTAGTCAGGATATCTAATTTCTTCTTATCTCTTTGCACTTGTGCATGACTAGTTGACAAACTACCATAAGCCATATCCAACTCCCAGCCAACCAAACAGGCCAACAGGTGGGAAGACCTGAATGGAGCTGCCGGCCTCATAYGCCCCCTGGTGACTCAATCTTTTAGGAGAAATCTCTTACAAGCCTTAGAGGAAGCACCCAACTAGAAAGAGACCACATTAAGAGAGCAGACATTACCTATAAACAAAGTAATACCCAAGGAGACTCTAAAGACCCTCCTCCAAATCACCCTCAATTCTAGGGCCACTGTTAGATTTAGTAATCCCTGCCTTGATTGGCTCTCCAATGAAGCCATCTGGGTCCCACAGTGGCCTTTATCAAGGGAGAAGCTTAGAGCCCTCACACAGCTGGCAGCAGAACAGCTGTTGCTACAACACATCYRCCCCTCCCAAAGTCAATGGAATACCCCTGTGCTCGCTGTAAAAAGGAGCTCAGGGGGATGGAGATTATTACAAGATTTGAGGACAATTAACAAAACCATTCAAGTCTGGAACTCAACACAAAGAGGTCTACCCCACATCTCCGCCATACCTGCCAATGTTTCCCTATTAGCAATAATCATAAAAGACTGCTTTTTTCCCATCCCTCTCTACCCCTGAGACTTCGAATGCTTTGCATTCTCAGTACCCCCCCCCCCCGCATTAACAAATCTGGCCCAGCCTCACGATATGAATGGATTGTCCTCCCACAGGGAATAGCTAACAGTCCAACCACTTGTCAGGAGGCTGTAGCCACTGCATTAAAATCCTCTTTAGACAAAGGACTCAATATATACCACTATATGGATGATATATTAGTATGGGGAGACTCTTCCCTCTCCCCTTCCCAACTTAAGGACCAGCTAATACCTTCCTTATCTGTCTTGGGATTCAAAATAGCCCACTGCCCTGCAGTACAGCATACTGGGAAAGGAGTAAGACATCAGGACCTTACCTTTGGAGAGTGTACAAGAACAGACTCATATGGCAAGGCTGATGCACGTAGGAAGGCAATTAGCCAACAGCTGGATGCTTGTTATGTTACGTGGTGCAAAGGCTGCATTGTACCCCTTGAGGAGTGAAAATTGCTCTTACGGGTTTAGGACTCAGTGTCTCGCACTTCCTGAGAGGAAATGTAAACCGGCACTTGGTGGGGTTGCTGAACGTTACACAACAATAAGGACTTAGATGCTCGCTGAAATAATTGCTTTTGTTTCAAAGAAAAATACTGG
>BDUI01013433.1:22583-33914 GCA_002335545.1 Apodemus speciosus | reverse complement strand
ACAAGGGTTTTCTGGACATCTGTGCTACAAAGACAAACTACTGGATAAGAGGCAGGATTAAAGGAGGCAGGGGAAAATTCATTACCACGTATTAAAAAGAAAAGTTAGTGTAGGTTGTTGGGTCAAGAGCAGTCTTGGTGAGGGCAAGGTATGACAAACTCCTGGCATGAATGAAAGAACCAAACATTACCCCAGGTTCACAAGGGTAGCTAGCTACCCCACCACTGTGGCTGGATACTCAAGAGTACTGAGCAAACTTATGTGTACCAAGGGATCCTTCGKTGCACTATGAGGTAAAGAAACACATAAAGGTATTGACTTTGGCAGAAACACAATATTGTTGAGGGTCATGGAGATGAAGTAAGTATTAACTTCTAATCTCACATGTAGCCGCACTTGACGGAAAGGTAGCCAGTGGAATCACAGGCTGTCATCCCAGAATGGTACAGTTCTGCTCACAGGCAGGAGCATAGCTTTCAGGGACAGCATTGGGCTCAACAATCCCTGAGCGGGGTCTCCAGTCCCTGTGTGATCACTTCTCTCGACATCTACTTACGCTCTGGTACACTCTGAGTTTATCTGCGCTCCTTAGGAGTGTAACAAGCCCAATGGTGATTAGTTACAGTTTGTGACACCCTAGTGTCTGAGCAGTCCTTCTCCTTTTCTTCAGAGCTGGCTTCATGTGATGCCAGAGGCTGCCACTAAGTAACGATTTAACAGGAATAGCTTTGCTTCGCAGAAGCATTTATCTTCTTTGCTGGGTAAGACTGAGAATCTAAGTATCAAAATGCATCAAAATGCACTTGAAAAGCAAAGTCTGATAACATCCCTGGGGTTTTCATCAACCCCAAACCAAAAAGGAAGCTTTTAAGGTGAATGTGTTGAATATTATAAATCACTTTAAATTTTTTATCTTAATAACCTCAGTTACAAAAGGGTCAAATTACAAGTTTGTCCTCTCAAGCTTTACTGCACAAATCAAAGAGAATCTATTTATGTGAAACTTCCTTGTTTTTGTTTGTTTTAAATAAGTTGCAATGCTGACCCAGCCTAAGCATCCTTCATGGTAGACTTTACAGGAGAAGCATGACACACACAGAATGATACACAGTTTGATCTGCAGTAGCAGTCCTAGCATTTCAACTGCGATGCTAAAAAACTAAGATGACTTTTCTGCCCAACCAAAACACTATAGAAAGATAGAAAAGCCAATGTCGGTACAGCTGGGTTATACAGATGGATTTACTGTAATGTGGTTTTAAAACTAAAAAATGCAGAAAAAAGGATTCTGTTCTAAATTAAGCTCTATATTCCTAAGAGTCTACAACACCTGCAAAAATCAGAAGTACTTCATAAATACTTCAAAACCATTCCACAGACTTCATATACTACAAGGCAAATTTTAAGATAATGAAGTAATATTTAAGGACTTTTATGAAGTGTAGATAAATTGAATTAAAGACAAATATTGGTATTTTTGGCATACTAATCTCACAGAGCTCATTTGTATGGGAATGAAATCTTGGGTTAAAGCACACAATCACTGTTACTATACAGACTTACCATTACACTCTTACACCCCATAAATACGTAAAAATACATGGCCCACGGACAGACATGCACCTACTGCCCTTGACTCAAGCAGGATATTTATGTTACTTTTCTGATAAAACTGTGACTAAAAACGACTATGTACACTATACATTTTTAGTTGGTTTTTTTTTAAAGAATAAAAACATACATATGAATTTGTCAGGAAGCACACCAGTATCATAGAAAAGACTGAAGTCAACTTTCTGACAGTGATTTTATTTTTCTGTGCTCTAAGATGGAGACAGCTGTTACATTATTACAAGAATTAATGGGAGTGGCATCTGTGAACTACTTTAAAGGCAATAAATCTCTTGGGAGTTCAAAACAAAGAAAAGATTTTTCACCAGCAAAATCTACCTCTACCCAGGTTCTCTAATTCTGAAACATCTAAAAGACTCCACTAATCTATCACTTGGTCTCATTACTATTAAAACTCTTTCACTTATACAAAATTACTTAAATATCAACGAGCTAGCTGTAAGAATAAGTCTTAAATCCAAAGAAGTTAAGCAAAAATGCTCAAGTGGGGATGTTTCAATCCCACTTAGAAATGGGAACARCATAGTCATGGGRGGTAGAGGGAGGGAGGGACCTGGGTGGGAGAATGGAGGGCAAGGGGAATAGGGGGAAAGGATCAGGTATGGGGAGARACAGGAGAGAGTCCCAGAGGGCCAAGAGAATAATGGAAATATGCAGCTGCCAGGGGTGGGGGGATTCTCTAGGAACTCCCAGAGACCCAGGATGAGGGAGGGTCCCAGAAGTCAATGCAGATGACCTTAGCCAAAATGCCCAACAGTATGGATTTGGAATCTGAAGAGACCACCTTCAGTAGCCAGACAGGACCTCCTGTGGAGGGATGGGGGCGCCAACCAACCTACAAAACTTTCGACCCAAAATTGGACCTGTCTGAAAGAAATGTAAGGAGAAAGATGAAGCAGAGACTGAAAGAATGGCTGATCTGTGACCCATTCCATGGGCAGGTCCCAATCCCCCACACTATTAATGATGCTATGTTGTGCTTGCTGACATGAGCCTAGCACAGCTGCCCTGAGAGGCTCTACCCAGCAGCTGACAGCAGCTAAACACTGGATGGAGGCCAGTGACCCCTACGGAAGAGTGAGGGAAAGGATTGAAGGCCCTCAAGCAAATGGCAACCCACAGGAAAACCAACAGTGACAACTAACCCCTACCCCTGGGAGCTCCCAGAGACTGAGCCATGAACCAAAGAGCATACAGGGGCTGGTGTGAGCCCCGCACATGCGTGGCAGGGGACTGCCTTACCTGGGCTCAGTGGGAGAGGATGCACCTAATCCTGCAAGGGCTTGATGCACCAGGGCAGGAGGATACATGGGGGGAGGCGGCTGCCATCTCAGAGTTGAACAGGAGGGGGGATGGGAAGAAGAACTCTGCAAGGGCGACTGGGAAGAGAGACAGCATTTCGGATGTAATTAATTAAAAAATAAATCTTAAGTATATGAATGTATCTGGAAGTCAGTATGCCATGGAATTATCCTAATAGTAAAGATTAAGGTGATAATCAATCAAAGAGGGGAAATCATTTGGAACGTAAACAAAGAATATAGAAAATAATAAAAAAGAATACATCAACCCTCTCAATGATTGATTATTAGACCTAAGAGCAGCATCAGAGCTAGTAAAGATTCCTCTTGCAGAAAGAAAAGTCACTGTGCCCTACAAGACATTTCAGCAATGCCATCATAAGGCTGGTTTTATTAGATTTACTTACGTGTATGAGCATTTTGCCCGCACGCATGTATGTGTAGCATGTGTGGCTGATTCTCAGAGTTCAGAAGGCACCAGATACCTTGGGATTGGAGTTATAAATGGTTATAATCTACCATGAGAGTACGGGAACCAAACTTGGGTCCTCTGAAAGAACAAGAATGCCCTCACCTCGAGAGCCCTCATCACCATTAGCTGCACCTTCTTTATGTATCTGGGGAAAATGGAAAGATGGATCTGGSCACAGGAGACCTAAGTCTGATTCAGTGTTTGTCTCTAGCAAGTGACCACTGTAGAGTCCTGTAAGTTTAAGTTCATGTGAGCAAAGTCTGAATTATCTACCTTCGCATATGAAGACTGGACAAAACCAAAGAAAAATGTGGACATAGGAATATTCAATGATTTTCCCCTTTTCTCTGCAGAAGCTAGGTACAGCTCAGTGGAACAGTACATAATCAGCATGCTCAAGGCTTGGGGTTTGATTCCAAACATGAGGGGGTGGGAGGAGAAGAGGCAGAGGAGGAGGAAGAAGAAGACCATCTTCTGCTGCCAAAACTATAAATAAATCGATAAATCGTTGGCACAGTCTCTAGTGCTAAGTAATCCCTTCTTTCATTTATGAAAGTGTTTACATTTCCCTAGAGCACCACGTAAATTCATATAAACATTTAAGACTCAAATCAAAGATTTATAGTGTATAAAAGCTATTTATTTCCTAAATTATTCAACAAATATTGAAATTTTTCAACTGAAAATAGATTTTGTACTTTTAGGGAGATTCCCTATTGTATGGATTATAATGGTAATTATAATTCATACCACAGGCAAGCTTAGTAAGAGTAACCTGAGAATTACTAATTCTCCTAAGAGCAGAGGGCAATGGTTTCAAAGAGGTAGGATCTCTGTACAACGATCTGGGATTGGAAAATAAAAACTAGGTGAGACGTTACTAACTAACTGCTGACAGACAGCTCTTAGGAGAGAGGCTGAATTCCGGTCTCTACAGAGATGTGGTCCCTGGGGGGTCCGTCATGCTCCAGTGGATGGCCCTGCACACATGCGCATACAGGCAGCACAAACTGGACTCCATGGATCATACACAGGCAGACAGATAAATGGACAGACACAACAGACACACAGAGACAGATCCAGAGTTATGCACAGGACTAGGGGCTGGGGAGTGATCAAAATGTGTTGTTTTTATGTATGAAATTATCAAAAAATAAACAATACATTTTAAAAAGTAAAAGGGAACTTCATTTAAAAAAAATTTTTTTTGAGACAGGTTTTCTCTGTGTAGCTCTGTCTGTCCTGGAATTCACTCTGTAGACCAGGCTGGCCTCAAACTCAGAAATCTGCCTGCCTCTGCCTCCCAAGTGCTGGGATTAAAGGCGTGCACCACCACTGCCCAGGTTAAAATTTTATATATGTGTGTATATATTTAAGGAAGCGTAGATAGTGGTAGATTTCCTTGTGACATTCTTATAGGGTTTCTGGAGCTAGTTATCATTATGGATTCCCTCCTATCTCCTCTCCTTCCCTAAGACATCTATTTAACCCTTCATGTTCCAGTATTCTCACTGTAACCCTTTATACTGCTACGTTCTATCTGTTCTTTCTTGAAAGCCCTCCTCCCCATGGCCCTTTACTAACCTTCCTGATTTTCATGGAATTCCAGACAAAATATACATATCTGAAAATTCAAAGCAACCATACAACAATGAAAAAAATATGCAAAATCTGTCTTTCTGGGTCTGAGCTACTTCACTGAGAATAATGATTTTCATATCTATTTACCTGGGAATTTCATAGAATAATTTACTCCATTGTGTCAATGTATGACAATTTCACTCTCCATCCATCAGTTGATAAGACATCTATATTGTTTCTATTCCTCAGGTATTGTGAATAGAATAGTAATGAACATGAATGAATGGATGGGGTAAGAATGATCTCCCTACTAGACATTACAGGCTAACAAAAAGCCTACAACCAGGAATGGGTTAGCATTTTTGAAACTGTAAAAACTATTTTGAAACTGTCCCACAGAACACCAAACATTATAGGTTATTGCCAATGCTAGCAGTTATCTTCAGACTCTATTGCTGAAGACACTATATATTTGGGTCATAGACTATGGACAAATCAGCCTGGTACTGACCAGGAAACTCATCACTATCAACTCGCTTTCACAGTGGTGTGTGGTGCTTGTGACACTATCAGAGAAGAAAGGTAAGCATCATTCTTACCCAGCTGGGAACCCTGCAAGCTAACAATAACAACCAGTCTGGCAAGATAAGCCAACAGGTACAATAGTGGCATGGATGCCTTGAGAGTAACCAACAACCTTCTCACTGAATTTAAGGTCTACTCCACAAGTTGAAACCCATGTCTGGTACTATTATCAGGGTTAGATGGGTCATAGGCCCTAGAAGAGAAGCTACAATTATTATTTTGCTAAATGAATACAATATTAATTAACTGACTCCTAATTGCTCATCTATATATCCATAGATTAGTAAATCTTATTATAAATGTCTGTTTACAGTAGACAATCAACACAGAAAACATGACATCAAAAGGCAAAAAATGAAAGACTATGAAATGTTCAGAACTAAATACAACATATAGTCTCCTCCAACCAAGTCTCTGGGGTCACTTGCTAAGAGCAGGCGGAAAGACTCTAAGAGCCAGAGGTAGTAGATTGCTACAAGGAAATAGTGTTTTCTGAACACAACAAGGCAGTTGCACATATGGACCTACAGCCACTAGAATGTACATGACCTGAAAAAACTCGGGCCAGGCAGAATCCCCGAGAAGGAAGGTGGTCACCAAGTCCCCACTCGTCCCAAACCATAGCTACTAGGAGAACACTAGTATTCTTTAAGGGTATGGCCCCTAGTAAGTGAACCACATCCCAGTGGGTGGCCACATAACCAAGAATGAGTGAGTGGCACAAATAGAGATTGGTAGGCCAAACCAAACCAAACCAAACCAAACCAACAAACCAAAAAAAAACAAGCAAACAAGCCAAAAAAAAACCCCACAATGTTGGGTTTTTTGGAAAGGGAGGAAAGGGGAAAGTAGATGTGGAAGAAAGAAGTAGGGGAAGTGGTAAATATAATAAAATATACATACATACATACATACATACATACATACATACATACATACATACATACAAAGCCTGCAATTTTCAAAGAACTAATAAATGTCAGGGCCGGAGCTGATCCTCTGCCACAGGGCTCCATACCCAAATAGCACTAGGAGAGAGCTGGCCTCCCAGGAGTGCAGAGAGTTCTGTGAGTGCAGGAAAAACCACCACTGCAGCTCAGAGGGACTCGCCCAGAACCCTCAGGTCACAGGAACTGAGGAGCAGCTTGGGACAGGAGCCTTCCAGTCTCCATCAGCGCCCTGAACTGATCCTGTGCCACAGAGCTACACACACAAATACCACCAGGCTCTCCTAAGAGAGCCAACACAACTACGAGCACAGGTAAGACCACCACTTCTGTTCAAATTCCTGGCCCAAAAGGGAACCTCCCAGAGCCATCAGGACACAGGAATCAAGGAAAAGCTGGGGACAAGACCCTTCTGATTTCTGTTTGCACCCCAGAGCTGACCCTGTACCACAGCTCCTCATACCCAAATTCCTCCTGGAGAAAACTGGTCTCCCAGGAGTACTGACACAGGGGTTTGCAGGAGGGATAAGTCACAGTCAGAGAGAACAAGAACAGCTAACACCAGAGAAAACCAGATGACAAAAGCCAGGGGCAAAAACATAAGCAACATAAACCAAGGCTACTTGGCATGATCAGAACCCAGTTCTCCCACCATAGCAAGTCCTGGATACCCCAACAAACCGGAAAAGCAAGATTCAGATTTAAAAATCACATCTCATGATGATGATAGAGGACTTTAAAAGGATGTAAATAACTCCCTTAAAGAAATACAGGATAAAACAGATAAACAGTAGAAGCCCTTAAAGAGGAAACACAAAAATCCCTTAAAGAATTACAGGAAAACACAAACAAACAGATGAAGGAATTGAACAAAACCATCCAGGATCTAAAAATGGAGCTAGAAACAATAAAGAAAGCACAAAGGGAGACAACCCTGGAGATAGAAAACCTAGGAAAAAGATCAGGAGTCATAGATGCAAGCATCACCAACAAGAGATAAAAGAGAGAATCTCAGGTGCAGAAGATACCATAGAAATCACAATGAGAAGTTATAGAAGAGAGTGAAGATTCCCAACTTTAAGGGCCAGTAAATATCTTCAACAAAATTATAGAAGAAAACGTCTCTAACCTAAAGAAAGAGATATATATGAACATACAAAAAGCCTACAGACCTCCAAATAGATTGGAGAAATTCCTCCTGTCACATAATAGTCAAAACACCAAATACACAAAACAAAGAATACTAAAAGCAGTAAGGGAAAAAGGTCAAGTAACAACATATAAAGGCAGACCTATCAGAATTGCACCAGAATTTTCACCAGAGACTATGAAAGCGAGAAGATCCTAGACAGATCTCATATGGACCCCCAGAAAACACAAATGCCAGCAAAAATCTCAATTACCATAGATGAAAAAACAAAGATATTCCATGACAAAACCAAATTTACATAGTATCTTTCAATATATTTTACAAAAATCCAGCCCTACAAAGGATGATAATAGCTGGAAAACACCAACACGAAGGGGAAAACTGCACCATAGAAAAAGCAAGAAAGTAATCTTTCTACAAACCCAGAAGAGGATAGCCACACAAACATAAAAATAACATCAAAAATAATAGGAAGCAACATCACTATTCCTTAATATTTCTTAACATCAATGGATTCAATTCTCCAATACAAAAACAGAATAACAGAGTGGATATATAAACAGAGCCCAGCATTTTGCTGCATACAAGAAATACACCTCAGTGTCAAAGACAAACACTATCTCAGAGTAAAAGGCTGGAAAACAATTTTCAAAAGAAATGGTTCCAAGAAACAAGGTGGAGTAGCCATTCTAGTATCGGATAAAATTGACTTTCAACCAAAAGTCATCAAAAAAGATGGGGAAGGACACAACTTACTCATTAAAGGAAAAATCTACCCAGAAGAACTCCCAATTCTGAACATCTATGCTCCAAGTGCAAGGGCATAAAAGAAACTTTACTAAAGCTCAAAGCACACATTGCACCTCACAAAATAATTGTGGGAGACTTTAACACCCTACTCTCATCAACAGACAGATCATGGAAACACAAACTAAACAGAGACACAGTGAAACTAACAGAAGTTATGGACCAAATGGATTTAAAGATATCTATAGAACATTTCAACCTAAATCAAATGAATATACCTTTCTTCTCAGCCCCTCATGGTACCTTCTCCAAAATTGATCATATAATCAGTCACAAATCAGACCACAACAGATTCCAAAAATTCCACCAGAGAACTCCTACAACTGATAAACAACTTCAGCAAAGTGGCCGGATATAAAATTAACTCAAACAAATCAGTAGCCTTCCTATACTCAAAGGATAAAGAGGCTGAGAAAGAAATTAAGGAAATGACACCCTTCACAGTAGCCACAAACAATATTACATACATTGGTGTGACTCCAAGCAAGCAAGTGAGAAATCTGTATGACAAGAACTTCATGTCTCTGAAGGAGGAAATGGAAGAAGTTCTCAGAAGATGGAAAGGTCTCCCATGCTCATGGATTGATTGGCAGGATTAATATAGTAAAAATGGACATCTTACCGAAAGCAATGTACAGATTCAATACAATCCCCATCAAAATTCCAACTCAATTCTTCATAGGGTTAGAAAGAGCAATTTGCAAATTCATTTGGAATAACAAACCCAGGATAGCGAAAACTATTCTCAACAATAAAAGAACTTCTGAGGAAATCAGGATCCCTGACCTCAAGCTGGTATTGTGTCTAGTCCCAGTCTAGAGTGCTAAGAATGAAAAGAACGGATGTGGTGTTACACTTTGAAGGCTGCCAGGCTTAAGACCTGGGAAAAACCAATGTTCCTTTGTGTTCAAAGCCGGAAATCCTATATTCCCAAATAATTTATCAGTCCAGAGCAAGACAAGCTTACTACTCATAGAACTAGAATAACAAAGTATTGACTTTATAAGTTAAATTTTCATCTGATCAATAATTTTAAAAAAATCAATTGACAAATGGACCTCATAAAATTGCAAACCTTCTGTAAGGCAAAGGACATTGTCAATAGGACAAAATGGCAACCCAGTCCTACATTTGATAAAGGGCTAATATCCAATACATACAAAAAACTCAAGAAGTTAGACTCCAGAGAACCAAATAACCCCATTAAAAAATGGGGAACAGAGCTAAACAGAGAATTCTCAACTGAGGAAATTCAAAGGGCTGAGAAGCACCTAAAGAAATGTTCAACATCCTTAGTCATTAGGGAAATACAATTCAAAAGAACCCTGAGATTCTACCTCACACCAGTCAGAATGGCTAAGATCAAAAACTCAGGTGACAGCAGATGCTGTGGAGGATGTGGAGAAAGGGGAACACTCCTCCATTGTTGCTGGGATTGCAAGCTGGTACAACCACTCTAGAAATCAGTCTGGTGGTTGCTCAGAAAATTGGGCATAGTATTTATTACCTGAGGACCCAGCTATACCACTCCTGGACATATACCCAAAAGACGTTCTAACATATAACAAGGACACATGCTCTACTATGTTTATAGCAGTCTTATTTATATATAGCCAGAAGCTGGAAAGAACCCAGATGTCCTTCAACAGAGGAATGGATACAGAAAATGTGGTACATTTTCACAGTGGAGTACTACTCATCTCTTAAAAATGATGAATTCATGAAATTCTTAAGCAAATGGATGGACCTAGAAAATATCATCCTGAGTGAGGTAACCCAATCACAAAAGAACACACATGGTATGAACTCATTGATAAGTGGATATTAGCCCAAAAGCTCCGAATACCCAAGATACAATTTACAGACCACATGAAGCTCAAGAAGAAGGAAGACCAAAGTGTGGGTGCTTCGGTTCTTCTTAGAAGGGGGAACAAATTACTTACATGGGCAAATATGAAGACAAAGTGCAGAGCAGAGACTGAAGGAAAGGCCATCCAGAGACTGTCCCACCTGGGGATCCATCCCATATACAGTCACCAAACACAGACACTATTGTGGATGCCAAGAAGTGCTTGCTGAAAGGAGCCTGAAATGGCTATGTCTTCAGAAGCCCTGCCAGAGCCTTACAAATAGAGTCAGATGCTTGCACTGAGTTCGGAATTCCCAATGGAGGAGTTAGGGGAAGGATTGAAGGAGATGAAGGGGTTTGCAACCTCATAGGAAGAACAATATCAAAAAACCAGACCCCCCTTGCCTGCCCCCCACACCCCCCCACCCCAGGCAGAGCTCCCAAGGACTAAACCACCAACCACCAACCATGGCTCCTACTACATATGTACCAGCGGATGGCCTTGTCAGGCATCAATGGGAGGAGAGGTCCCCACTGTAGGGGAATTGAGGGCAGAGAGGCAGGAGTTGGTGAGTTGGCAGGTGGGTGGAGGAACACCCTCATAGAAGCAGGGGGAGGAGGGACGGGATATGGGGTTGGCAGGGGGAGGGGGGGAAGGGAGGGGACCAGGTAAGGGGATAACACTTGAAATGTAAATAAATGGGCTGGAGAGATGGCTCAGCAGTTAAGAACACTGACTGCTCTTCCAGAGGTCCTGATTCAATTCCCAGCAACCACATGGTGGCTCACAATTATCTGTAATGGGATCTGATGTCCTCTTCTGGTGTGTCTGAAGACAGCTACATCGTACTCATATAAACAAACAAACAAATAAACAAATCATTAACGAAAAAAACCGCCGGGCGGTGGTGGCAAACGCCTTTAATCCCAGCACTTGGGAGGCAGAGGCAGGCGGATTTCTGAGTTCTAGGCCAGCCTGGTCTACACAGTGAGTTCCAGGACAGCCA
>BDUI01013433.1:6303-20403 GCA_002335545.1 Apodemus speciosus | reverse complement strand
ATTTCCATGTGTTTAAGACACAATAACACATTTTATAGCAATTGTAAGCAAAAAAGGAAAGATACCATGGAAATTTTTAAAAATATAAGAGACAGATAAAACAATGTCTAATCTCAAACTCATAACAACATATACAATTGTGTGTGTATATATATATATACACATATATATGTATATATGTATATATATGTATATATGTGTATATATATTTTTTATATTTATGTTATATATATATATATATATATATATATGGAAAGGGGAGAAAATGAATCAAATGATCCAGAATTGAAGATGGAACAAAGAATCCTGAACTGTAGGAACTTGTCAAAAGGGGGCCAGGAATGGGGAGAGGGAGGAGGGGGACTACTTACAATGAAATGACAAATTCCCAAAAGCTGATTTGCCAAAAGATTTTGGTTGGCATGGTATCTTCCCCTCAAAAAAGATCTAAGTCTAAACAGATAACCAATAAAACTGTATTTTGAAAAAAAAATGAATAAATATACTTGTTGAGTACATAAGTCCTTCCTTTAAAGAAACCCAGAGGGGCCATTTTCTATGAAACCAGGCCGTCCTGACTGCTCACGCACCTGCTGACCACACACTCACACTCTCTTTATACTTTCTTTGTTCTACTTCATCTTTTTTCTATAATATCATCATTTAAAATATTAACTTTATTTAAACTGCATATTATTTTTCAAATTATTTAAACTATTTCTTAATTTAAACTATTTCTTTTTTTAATTGAATGTATCTATATTTTTGTGTGTATGTGGGTTGCAAGAACGCCTGTGCACCATGTGCACCCCTGGTGCCTGTAAAGGCCAGACGAGAAAGTCAGGTCCCCAAGGACTGAAGTCACAAGAGCTTGCAAGCTGGCGTGTGTGCTTGGAATCAAATCCAGGTCATCTGGAAGGGCGGCCGGCGTTCGTAAAGCACGCTGAGCCATCTCTGCAGCTTTCTCTATTTCTACCACAAGATTATAGGCCTTAAGAGGACAGGAATTTTTTTGTGTCCTCTTAGGAATTTTTTGTGTATTTCCTTATCATAAGTCAACACTTAAAATAGCAGCTGATATCTCTAAGGTACTTTCTAAATGAATAAATGAAAGAATGAACGGATGATATACTTCAAAGGAGCTAGGCATAGTAGGGACCAATGGCAGGACACATGCCTAGCAAGAGTGGAATCTTAGGTCTCAAGCCCCAGTACAGCAACCACTAGAGAAAGAAAAAACAAAAGACAAAAAGCAGCAACAACAACAACAACAACAACAACAACAAATCCAAGAATCATCATGAATGTAAAAACACAGAGGGAAATCAATGGCAAATCTACATGTGCTATAAAAGCAATATTGTCTTTAAAGAATATTTAATTAATAACATTCAACTGCTTTTGATTTTTGAAATTGTTCTTCCTTGAGCTTTTCACTTTGCTTAGCTCGTTTGCAGTGATAATCTCCGACCTAAGGCCTCCCATGCTATGGGTGTGTTCCACCACGGTGCTCCATCCCCAGCCCTGGCTACATGCTAGTTCTAAGGAACATACTCAAAGCATTAAAGTTACAGACAAGTTAAAAATAAAAGAACAGGTAGAAGATTTAGATCCATTAAGCAAATATCAACCTATACGATGAAGGTATTTTAATATCATGCTTTGCATACAAAAAGCATTAACAGAAACAAAATAATGTGATAACTGCTCAAAATTCTGCTTCATTGAGAAGATAAAATAAGTCTAAATTCAAATTACTTAAAAATGTATGTGCTTTAAACACATGTGTAAAAATCACAAAGAAAAAAAAGTCAGCAAACCATAATGAGCTATTTCAAAACATTTCTTCCCATGATAAATAAATCAAGTAAGAAAAAAAATCAGTAATAATAAAAAAAAAAAAAACAGCCATGGACAATCTATTACAGCTGGATTGACAGGTGTTCGCATGCTGTTCTCAGCACTTACACAGGAAACACTACCTTAAAAGCACACGTGAATGTTTACAAGTTATCATACATTAATCTATAAATCGCAACAAATTTCAAGAAACAACATCAGAAGGAATACATGCTGACTATAAAACACAGGGATCAATAAAATTTGAAAATTAAAAATAAAACACTTCTGAAGAATTTGTGGATTAAATAAAACTAAATGGAAACAAAGCCCAACTAGTGATAATAATACAACACTTTCACGAATACAGAATACAAGAAAAACAGTGCTTGGAAATTTACATATATGATGCTGATTTGGACATATACTAATGTCCAATTAAAGAAGTCAGAAAGAGAGCAGGATAAACACAATATCTAGAAAAAATAAATTGGAGGTAAAATGAACAAATTAATAAAGAAATTAACACTACATAGAGATCAAAACAAGCAAATTTTGTTCTGAGGGGGAAATTTTTGTTAAGTAAACTGAATGAATTCAATCTGACGTACAACCATTTTCTTTACCACTGACATCTCAGCAAAAAAATCCCAGTCGGCTTCTCCACTCCCAAGACCCTCACCCTCTTCCCACCCCCATCCCCATCTTAAAATCCTGCAGCCTCAAAATACTCCAAAAAGGTTTCCTGAGTCGTTTCCAAGAGACTTCTCTGCCTTTAAACTCCCCTAACACAATGCTCTTCCCACTCCAAACACACTATACAATGGCTTGTTCTGGGCTAGTTTGGGGATTCCTGTATAGAGAACAAATACAATGAAACAAAAACCTCATACTTTGGACTCTCTGAAAGAGAATCTTGCTCAATGTRCAGACAAGATGTAAGCTCACCAAGGCAGAGCTGCTTTCTTGTTAGGGATCCAGCTCCGTTTCTGATTGCGATATTCAGATCTTCTCTAGGTGCAGTGCTTTGCACATCATCTCCATGAGGCCTACCCTTCCAGGTCTCTGCTATGGGTCCATGGCTGCCTCCACACTCACCACACTCAAGTACAGACCATTTCTCATATGAGAGTGACTCCACTTCAGGAAGGTTTACTACCCATTAGTCTACTGTTCAAAATAAATGTCTAAACACACACCCATCAAACACTGCGCCTCTCTCTCTATCTACCAAGAAATACATGCCTTGACTTGATTTTACATTCGTACATTCAATGTCTATGTTCCCACTGTCCTGCCCTCTCACGCCCTGAGGTCATCTGGCACTGTTTTCTTTACAACAAAACTTCCTATTTCCTAAAAGCTCTAATAAGTGATACTCATCCCAAAGTTTTGCTTCAACTTTCGTTTTCTCCCCTGGAAAGCGGGCTATCAAATCACATAGACGAAGTGTTATGATCAATCCAACATCTGAAACCCACGAAAAAGGAGGCATTTCATAGTGGCACATGTTATGACTTCACTGACAGCGACAGTACCACATGCTAATGGGATATGAATTCAGTACCTGGGAAGATTAAAAGACGCTAAATAAGCAAGCTAAAACACTGTTAATTAAATAGATGGCAACAAACTCTTTATAAGAGCAGGCAACGCTTTTCAATTTAGTTGTCCAATTTAGCCCTTTCAAGGAACACCTGGCCACAGCCTGGAACCTAGGCCTTTCTTTCATTTTGGGCTACCCTCACTTTCTCTGGATAAAATTACACTTTTAAATGCCAGAACTCCACTGGCCTTTGAACTGAGTCTTAAAGCAGTGGGGAATAGCAGATAAAGGACTAGAAAGTAACACAGACAATCTGGATCTTATTCCTGCCAGAGAAACATAGTAACAATTAGGATGGGCCACTTAACCTGGATTTAACTGGGACCCTCTCCATATTTAAGAATCATAATTAATACCAACTTAATAAAACACTATTAAGTTGCTTTATACACCATGAGATTTTATAAGTAGAGCACTATCTGTTTGGCCAGTTAATTATGAGTCTATCCACAAAAACAAAGATTATTCAAACTCATAAATTTACCTACGGGCAAGCATATTGAACAGTAAAAGGAAAGTGCAATGTTCATGTGCTCTGTCTCCTTTTGTTGTCAAGTAGATTCAAATCTTATTAGAAAACAGGTAAGTCAAAAAGAACTAAAGACATGGGCAAGGAGCATTGTCTATTTTAGGACATAAATAATATAATCTAGAGTATCAAATGTCATTCAATTTAACCTCAACGATGTTATCAGAGGCCCGTGACACTCAAAAGCCTACATTTGATGCAAACGGGTCCTAGGACGAGCCCCACTCATATGTACTTCTAAACATTGTCCTCATTTGATCCCAGGTACAGTTAGAACAAATAAAAGAGTTGGGGGTGGGGAAAACACCTCTGGGTRTGGACTTAATTTTTCTAGGGCCTTTAATTTTTGTTAAATTCTGCAGACAACTTAACTAGGTCAACTAACATTCCCTACTGGAGACACACAGTAAACAGCAGTGGGGTTTGCACCGCATTTTGCAGTTTTGGTCTTATGATCAAAGGGAGCAACACTGCCAATCAGCGGACTCATCCATCTGGAGGCTGCTGACCCTCATCCCTCTTCATAAGCCCRCCGAGTGGAAGTCGGACGAGCCCYGCGAGACTGCTCCATCCTGCCCTGTAGTTCTCGCTGGTCTTGGCGAGGTCTCAGCACACATCAAATGATACGCTTTCCACAGACTGCTTAATGCCACGGAGCCACACATGTAAAGGCAGACCCTCCACACGAAATGCTTTCTTCACTAACTACAACCTGTTTTCAAAACTTCACAAGAATATTCTGCAATTGTTTCCTAACTAGAATGTTGAGTATAAAAGTAAAAATAAAAGGTATTGAAGAAGAAAACCTAAAGATCACATGACACCATACGCCCGAGGCCTGTGCATTTCTCAGTGTAACCTCCTGGTGAAACTCTCACAGAGACAGACTGAACAGCAAACATACAAAGCAGCACTGCTTGTGCTTTAAGAGGGGAAACTGGGAAGGGAGATAACATTTGAAATGTCAATAAATAAAATAACCAATAAAAATGAAAATAAGTAAATAAATAAAGGGTAAATGATCCAAAAAGCATTCCACGAACCTTCATACTTCTTCACAGAAAAGGTGACAGTGCTTACAAAACTAAATGCTATCACTATACCCCAAAGAAAAGAACATTTACAAACTTGTAATTTGCAATAATGTTCAATTATAAACACCTAATGTTTATTATAAGGTCAGCTACATTTTCATTCTATAAGGCCTTTGTCCACACTTGCAAATTCACATATCAAAATAAACTTGTGCCAAGAAATGAATGGGCATTCTTGGTGTGTTGAGGTTTAATTCTTTCCTAGGACGTGAGGGACATGGCCTGGAAGTACCTTTGTAAAACAGGCATTTTCACCCTCTCTAACAAGAAAGGTACTTGCTCACATTTCTCTAGGTGAGCACGCCCCCTTGTGGAYGGTTCCGTACTTACCTTTTCAGACGGTCAGTATTTCCTGGTACATGTTTCTCTTTCCTGCTTATCTGTCTTTAATATCACTCCTTAATAGCTACAATTGTGAAGAAGTAACAATACTATTAATATTTCAACTAACCTAACTTCTACTTGTGGTTGTTAATTCCTATATACAAGTTTATTATCAAAAACTGAAGCATGGATTTTGACCCAGCAAACATTTAACCATCTAAGAAAACTCAAACTTTGGTTGAGTCTACAAGATGAATAAAATAAAATGATTTTTCCTTTGAAATTAATATCAGAATCAGTTTTAGGTGGTTAGTACTAACTTAATTAAATGATACTTTTTATGAACTATAAAGGATAAAATGAGTATGCTAGTCCATTCATGAGCTAACACAAATAATAACCATACAGAGCAATCTCAAGGTGGCAGGTGTAAAACGTAAATAATCACCCTGAAAAGGACCTCCTGCTTACCTTAGTAAGTAAAGGGGGAAATGTGTTTGGATCTCAGTGGAATTGGAGTAGTCCGTAAAGTAGGCCAGAACGTTTTAATTCTTTAAAGCAGAAATATAGCTGTTGCTTTACGCTACCAGTTATTATTCCATAATTACGGAAGCAGAACCAGAACTGAGACTAACAAACTCGCACRTAAGAAAACAATAGAAAAGCAAAGCCTCCCAAGCCTCCCCRCAGCTAACGCTCCCTTGAGACGTGCTACCATTCCCGAAGCCCGCCTGTGGGCGGAATTTGGAATCTCACTCTGGCTCACTTAGTATTTTTTAACATCAATAAAGGAATCTTCACTTCTGATCTTATCAGTTTTGGTGTTGAATTGCCTCCTATATCTACATAAACATTTCTTTTCCTAGACTTTAGAAAGTTTCTGCTGTAATTTTTATTGAATTTATTTTCTACGTGTTGAGCATGGAATTCTCCTACATTGTGATTCACAGAACTTTTTGGTCTTTTTGCAGTACTCTGTTAAGTATAGAGTACTCTTTTAATGCCTTAATATTAACTTATAGGGTCACTCTTGATTGTTTACTTATTGACATTTATTTATGGGTGGGGGTGTCTGCATGCTGCAGTCATGTCTRACAGAGACAATGAACTTGGAAGTTTCAGTTCTCTCCTTCCAGCACTTGAGAGACTTGACACAGCTTGCCGTTCCACACGGCATTACCTCTGACCGAAGAGTTCATCTCACAGCAAAGAAGTACTGCACAAAAACGGAGGATGCGACCTGCTGGCTGCTAGGATTATGCTCAGCTAACTTTGTTATATCCTGTCGGTGCCACCCACGGTGGGATGAGACCTCCTATACTAATTAACAATCATAATAACCCCATAGACATGACAAGAGGCCAATCTATAATACAGACAAATCTTCAGGTGAGATTTTTTTCCCAGATACTTCTAGATCATGTCAAACTGACAATTAAATCGACCCACGACAGCTAGTGTGGTTGTGGATTCTGCTTCCATTACTAGGCAATTTACTGTTTAATACCAGTACCTAAAGTGCCTTTCATATCCTGGCTCCAACAAAGTCTTCCTCTTTCTAACTACTACACAGTTTAAGTTTTCAAGTTTTTTCCTTGCAGGCTAGAGGTATTCTGTTAGCCAGCTCTCAGCATATAYGCCTGTGACCCTTGCTTTGGGTTCCGTAAGAGTGTACTTCATGTAGAGTCTGGGATTACCAAGCAAACAACTGGGCAAGGTTGGGGAAACTGGGGTCACTATCTTTAATGCCATATTTCACTTCTATGAGAAGACTTTCTTGATGACTCTTCTGCTGTCGTGTGTAAATTTCCTTTCCCTTCCTCTTTTTTTACTCTTTAAATGCTGATGTTCTGAGTCTGTAGATATACCTCTCCGGGGCGTGGGCTTCCTGGACCACTGCACTCTGCATCATTAGCAATTCTGGAGACTCGCGCACTGCTGACATGCCAAGGTGTCTCCACTGCTTTCCAACTAACATCAACTCAGATAGGAAAAACATTCCAATTTGGTTTTTGTTTAAAATTATTTCCATAGAATAAAATAAGCAAAAAAATAAGTCATTAATAAAAGATAATAAAGTGAGAAATATATATTAAAATATTGCATAACCATGTTTATTAAGAATGTGTTCCAATATCACATGGCAAATGTCAACAATACAAAACRTGCTATTGTTTCTGTACCAACCCAGTAGATGAAAATATCAGAAACATGGATGAAAAAGTTACTAGCACAGAAGAAAAGTCAACCAAGGAAATTGAGATTTTTTAAGAAAAGAAACAAATGTTAGAAATTAAAAACTCANCACAAGAAGCATATCCATAAAACTGTAGCATAAATTCCTCAAATTAGAGAAATAAAAAATTACTCAAATGCAAGTGGCATTTAAAATTCCCCCCCAAAAAATGACCATAGAAGATCTTTATAACACATTTGGTCAATAAGTCAAAAACAGTATCAAAATATATAAGAAAAGGGGGCCAGGCACATAGYTCAGTAGGCTAAAGGTACTTGCTATCAAATCAAGACACTTGAGTTGACCCATATGGTACAAGAAAACTTACTTCTTCAAGTTATCCTCTGTTCTCCATACAAGTACCATGACGCTTGTGTTCATACAAGATGTATGTTGGGGGGGGAGAATAAATAAATGAAAGAATAAATAAGAATAAATAGGTAAACAAATAAGTGTAATAAAATGTTTTTAACTGATTTTTTTAAAAAGATGTAAGAAAATAATATAAGCATGTCAAGATTAACAACAGAAAAAGAAAAAAAATTAACAACAGATCTCTCATCTTCAGGGATGAAAGTTGGGAAAGGATGTCACAAAGCATTCGGGAAGTAAATAACTGCTRAGCAAGATTGGTATAGCCAACAAAACRTCTTTCTTTTTCATGAAGTAACAGTATCTGAAGAACACTAAGGTAGTTTGAAGAAACGAAGCCAACACTGCAGCAGCTTCTTGAAGGAGTATGACAACAGGAGGAGGACAGCCTTGATCATGAAGGAACAAACAAAAGGAACAGGTAAATGGGAGTTATGAAAGAAATCTTATTYAACAGAAGGAAACCAGCAMACAACATTGAGAGAGAGAAAGTAACGGATAAACAACAACCTAACCAACCAGAAAACAATGTAAAGAATCTCTCAGTAACACCATTAAATGGCATGGAATCACAAATGGAGAGATGCAAGATCGGCTGACTGAACTAAAACACAGATTTCAGCTATCTGTTATCATAAATCTCACTGGTAACAATACCCAGAGGCTTACAGACAAAAGATGTAAAACAATATACTAAGAGAATCAGACAAGATGGTACAGCTATTCTGGTATTAACGGACACAAACACACCACACAAACACACACTCAGAGAGAGAGAGAGAGAGAGAGAGAGAGAGAGAGAGAGAGAGAGANAGAGAGAGAGAGAGAGAGAGAGAGAGAGAGAGAGAGAACACTAGCTAACAAACATCAATCAGTCCACTATAGGGACTGGAGAGGCCATTATAAGGGCTAGACAGGAAGCTCAGAAGTTAAGAGCTACTTGGGGCACAGATTTAGTTTCCCAGGATGCACATGCGGGCCTACAACCAGCTTTAACTCCAGTTCCAGGGAATCCAACAGTCTCTTTTGGCCTCCTCAAGCACCAAGCTTACAAATGGTGCAAAGATATACACGCAGGCACAATACCCACACACATAAAGTAAATAAATCTTTTTTTAACAAAAGAACATTTCACCAACAAGATATAATACCTATAAGTAGGTTAATATTGAATATTAGATCAGCAATTTGAAAACAAAACAATGGAACAATGGGTATCAAAGTCCTCATACAATAGTAGAGAAACAATACAAGGAGGCTTCACTATCCCAGGATTAAAATTAACAGCAGCAAAAAAGCTTTCAGAATTAGACAACTATCAAATAGACATAACAGACAYCTCCAAAATACTCCATCTAACACAGTGGTTCTCAAAAGGTCACCTAAGACCATCAATAAACACAGATACTTGCATTACAATTCATAACAGTAGAAAAACTACAATTATGAAGTCGCAACAAAAATAATTTTATGGTTGGAGGTTAGCACAACGTGAGGAACTGTATTAAAGGGCTGCAACATTAGGAAGATTGATAACCAATGATCTAATAAATGGAATTCTTCACAATATCCAATGGAATCTCCTCTAAAATAGAACCCATTTTAGGACACCAACCATAAAGGAATCTAAATAAATTCCTACATCTTCTCATATCATAATAGAGTAAAACTAGAAATCAATGGTACATGAAAAATGAAAAGGAACACAAGTACTGAAAGATTAAAAATACCCACTTACACGGCCTCAGTCATCCGACAAAACCACTGAAGAAATTAACAATTCTTAGAGACGATGAAAAGGAAAATTTACCTCAACGTTTAGGATACAGAGCTGACAGTTCTAATAGGAAATTCTGCARTAATGATGGCCTTACCAAAAAGAAAGATAAGAACAAGCCAAACTAAAAGGCAACAAGCTAAGTCCTTTAATCCCAGTGCTCGGGAGCAGACAGGCAGATCTCTACCTGAGTTCTAGCCCCAGGGCCCACCTGGGTATCAGACAGAACTGAATGCTGCAGGTTGTCCTCCGACCTCATAGGCATTCCATAGGATGCGCAAGCTCAACACCCCTACACCAATGAACACGAAAATAAAAACATCATTGTGATCAATGCTGAGCACCCAAACACCATATAAACACGAGGTAGTAACAAATTTAAAGACAGACCTACCTAGCACCAGTTAACATAGAAAACCTGCACAGTGGACTCATCAGGGGATGAGCATATTCTTAGATGGGGCTGCTGCAATATATTCAATATATTATATTGCTTTCAATATATTACCCACCACTCGAGGCAATGATTTCAAAAGGAAGATAATCATTTCAAAGGAAGAACTTCTCATTTTATAGAGCATAAGATGTAATGAACATCTCTTTTCAAAAGTGATAGAAGTCCACACTTCTACTTACTGTCTTCTTGAAAATCACAGAGCAAAAGACCAAGAAAAGTAACTTTCAAGAAAATAGGAATGATACTCCTCCTTGCACACAAAATGCACAGGCGTGTACAAAGGGAACAATGTGAAGAAAATATGTTGTTTGGGGGAGGAGCACTCATTTTCTTTGATCTTAACCTACCTCTCACCCAAAAAAAAAAAAAAAAAAAAAATACAGTGATTTAGAATGATGCAGTTAAGCACTTACATAATAACTTCAAGATGGAAGGGAAAAGGGGAAAACATTACCCACAATATACTTCAAAAGAATAGAATATATTTATATGAAGCACACAAAGCAAGTCCCAACATTTCCTTTCTCAAACATGTGGCCAATTTAATGTCCCTGTGTGGTGACTAAAGAACCAAAATTAAAAGTTGTAGCATCTCTTTTGAGTGGTTTTGAACACACGRCATGGTATGAAAGCACAAAAGCAGACCTTATTTCGCCAATGTGTTTGTCAGAAACTGAAGACTAAAAAAACTCAGGCAACGGGCAAGGGCTGACCAGTGTTTTCTGCACTGTCCTGCGTAAGTGCTCACTGACCTACAAGCCAACAAAATTTAACTGAAGCCTAAATTACGGTATGCACGTGGCGAGAAGAAGCAAGGGTAACTATGCACACTCAACTGCAGAATCTGTTACTAAAGAAAAGGGGATGGAAACTATTTAAGCAATATGCTATGAAGAAAAAAAAGAGAGAAAGGRGAGTCTGAAACATCAAAAATGTGGAGATCAAACAATACTCCCAACTTCTTTTAATACTCTAAGAATAAGAGTTCCTTCCAATCATATCCAGGACTAACTGTTTGAAATTGATATTTATGAAATCTAGACTACAGTGTGTTTTCTAAACGTAAATGTCTTCTCAGGATGACTGACTTAGTCTTCATGTGACACACAGAACAACGAGCTAAGAGCGTCATTCCAAGAGTACTGTATCTTCACCCAGCTAATAAAAATTAGTGCTGACCAGGTCACCTTTTGCTTTTTGTCTCAGAACACAAGTGTATTTATATACAATAAGAGATAGAAGAAAAACTAAGTAAGTCCACCCAGAGAGAGCGGGGCCAAATGTTTACTATTTTCATATTAAAATATAATAAGTTAAACAGTTATCTTTCCTGTTTCTACCTCGTAAGTCACCCAGAAAAAGCAACGATGAAAAAAAAAAAAAATACAATCACTCAGAAGCGATAATTCCAAAAAAAAAAAAAAAACCAAAGCAAAACAAAAAAAAAACCTATATGTCTCACTTTAAAATATTACACATTTAAATCTATGAAATCTACAGCTAGAAACTAAGTTCACTTTGTAAAACTAAGTTCACTAAGTTAATTCACAAAAATTAGGTGCAATGGCATCAAGTCTTCCTCACTGTCTCTCTCACTTCCATAATAAAACTTCTGAGAAGTTACCCCTGACTCTTCTTCCCAAACCCAGTCCCACCCACACCTCATCAACCCATGCCATCCACACCCACCYCGAATCCATCTAGCACAAATATAGTCAATCCAGACCAGCAGTCTCCAGGTGCCAAACCCAAGAGCCATTCCTCAGCAGTATGTGACCCAGCAAAGACGCTCTTGGAAATAAATGCTCCTCAGGTAGTTCTCCTTCTCCCCCTCCCCCTCCCTTTTCCCTCTTTCCCTTCCTCCCTCTCCCTCTTTCCCTCCCTCCCTCTCCCTTTCCCTCCCTATTTCTCCCTCTCCCTCCCTCTCTCGCATAGTCTCACTATTAGGGTGTGTATCAATATGGGTGTATATTCCTTTTTATGCCTATAATTTCATCATAGTTATCACCCTCTTGCTCTGTCTATAAAACCACTGTCCATCAACCTGTAGTTGCTCATGTAACCAACTTCACAATTGATATGTCTACCTATCACAGCAAGCTTTCCAATAGTAATGATGAAGGGCTGGTACAAAGTTTCAGAGGTTGAAAGTGCACTAGGAAAAGCAAAGGAGTACAGGTTTAAGTGTGTATATGTTACGATGAACTTTGAAGTCACAGGCTTGGCTGCTAGCCTCAGTCGGGCACTACTGGGAAGGTTGTGGAACTATTAAGAAGAGATGGGAGGAAAACTGGACAGCAGGTCCCTGCAGAGTACACTTGAGGATATGGAGAGCCTAATCCATTCTCTGTTTTCCCTTCTAGGATGCTGAGAGGTAAGCATAGGCCATGGCTTTGATGTGCCTGCCTTGTCAGAGGCATGACAGCAGAAGYCAGTGGACACATGAAACCTCTAACCCAAAAGAAAACAACTTTCCTTGTAAGAAAACTGTCTCGGTATTTTGCTGGTGATGTTAAACTCAACACCAGCCTAAGGTTTTCATCCTTTTTTTCATGGCTCTGGAGACTGAACCCAGGGCCTTGTGTGTGCGAGGCAAAGGCTCCAGCATTGAGATATATGCCTAGCCTGATCTTTTGACAGAACCAAAGCCTTCCCATTGAATGTAGGTCCTCAGACAGTGTTCCATACAGTTTTTCTTAATAAACAGAATGAAGTGACCTATGATTTTGACTTTCACAATATATAAAAGAGAACAAGAAGATAAAAATATTAACAAAGTATTGTAAGTAAATTATGCATGGGCTTTTATGGTTTCCGATCTCAYGAGCTTATTCTTCCATACCGACAATGGAACAGCATTTCCTTATAAGCCTTCTGGGTTTTTATTTACTTTTCCAATAGAGCACTAAATAGTCATACGCTCCTTAGTCTTCAAATAAACAACTATCTTCTTAAACTCATTATTCCTAGGTTTAACTTGAAACAACAGATTATGTGATTGTAATTATAAAGAGCAATGAACCCAAGGATCCTGATGCATTCCACTGCCAGCAGCACGGGAGCGTGCCACACTGAAATGAAGCAGGAACTCCTTTCCATGCACGCTCTACTCGAGTACGTCTCTACTGATCATCCTAATGGACRCAATCTATCTTCACACTCTCCYATCTAGGTTACCATATCATATYATATCTTTTCTTTTTCGTAACAAAACACAACAAACATACTGACATGATAATAACCTTAATTATAAGTATATATTTTCCAGTCTTTCACTAGAGCATTTTGTTAGCCCCTGTAGTCCTATTAGCTGGCACACAATCACTTTCTGAATTAAAAAAAACAAAAAACAAAACAAAACAAAACAAAATAGTGATCTGAATAGGTAAGGAAGTGATACCTCTATGTATAAAACTCTAATTGCCACATTACAATATTACTTAGAGTTTTGTTGTTTTGTTTTGTTTATTAAAGGAACCAGTGATGGTATATCTAGAAATATCCTGTGAAAAATAGATAAAACACATTCCCTATGACAGCAACATAAAGCATGGACAGCAGTGAAAAAGAGGAAGAATGGCTGCTGTGTAGGAGAGGGGTCAACAAAAGGACAAGAGCAGGACTGCCGTGTCTTGACCTGACTGGGCTGCGAGAGAACAAACTGTGAGGAAAACTGAAGGAGCTGTCGACTCTACGCACTTTGTTCTGGAGGCAGGTCACACCCGACAGCCTGTGAGTGACCTGATCAAACTCCTGAGTGCAAGGCTCACAGACAAGCAAACCCAGAGCCTCACATTGTTAACGGACAAAAAGTCCTACATTTGTTCACCATCATAAAGAATGCAGAAACACACACATTCTTGTGT
>BDUI01013429.1:25496-36440 GCA_002335545.1 Apodemus speciosus | reverse complement strand
CTGTTATAATTTTTGTATCATATGTCTTCACAAATTATTTTATTAAATGGTTGGTCTCAGGGAAATACCTTTAAGAAATAGGATGAAGCCTATGGAGGCTTGATGCTCCAGCATAGGGGGATGCTAGAGCAGTGAGGCAGGAGTGGTACAGTGGGTGGAGAAGCACCCTAACAGAGGCAAAGGGAAGGAGGATGGGATATGGGGGTTGTGGAGGAGTACCTGGGAAGGGGGATATCATTTGAAATGTAAATGAATAAAATAACTAATTTAAAAAGAAGAAATAGGACCAAGAAAGATCTGTTTGGGTCAATTAAAAATTCCTTTAAGGAAATTGTGAAATACTTGTTACACACACATTCTCTGCACTTCTTGCTTTCTCTAGGTGTCAATTTTCAACCCTTTGATTCATTATCTATTTAAAATAGCTTTCTATTTCAGCTATATTATCAAAAGAAAATTTGAGAAAAATTTATTTTTGGAAATGATGTCAATATTGTTGGCATATTTTTCATCTTATTTTAAATTACTTTGAAATAAATAAATTTTAATGAAGGAAAGATAATTTTATAATGCTATGGCTATTTCCTCTAGAACAGCAGAGCAGTCAAAGTAGAGACTGTCCAGTCAATGAAATCCAAGTAGTCATGTTCTTGTGTTTTTTTGTTACTTTTTTGTTATTGTTAGTTTTATTTTTATGTTTTAGTTATTTTTATTTGCCTTTTTTTGAAAATATATTGGACTATGGTTTCCACCATACCTTCCTTCTCATCAGAATCCACACCCTTTTTGTCTGTCCTTAAAAATAGTCATCTACAGGATAATAATAAAATAAGATTTAAAAAGACAAACAAAAAAGAATAGTACAATACAAGCAGAAGATAAAGAGCCAAAGCAAAAGCATGAGAAAAACAATTATACAGAAACACATACTTTCCTACACCCAAGAATCTGATAAAAACACAAAACCACTAAGTCATAGTGTATACACAAAGGACCTCCAAGGTTAAAAAGAAGAAAAGATCCCTGAAAAAAAAAACTGTATGAGATGAAGAACCACCAAATATGCCAGGAGGTCTCTTTTGTGCTGCTGGGCATGGGTTTGTTCTAAAGAGTGGTTTGTATCCACAATTAGACTCTGTTGTAGAAACCTAATTTTTTTATTTGTGGGTGGTTATCAATTAGAGACACTTTCTGTGTTAGAGATGGTCACTTGTGCCCACTTCTCTCAGCACCAGAACACTATCTGTCCCATGCAGGTCCTGTGAATGCTGTCACAGTATATGTAAATTCATGTGTCAATCCTGCTGTGTTTAGAAAGCCTTTTTGCCTTGGTGTCCTTCATCCCCTCTGGCTCTTACAAATGTTTATTCTCTTCCTCTACAGGGTTTCCTGAGTTCTGAGAGCAAGGAATTTGATGGAGACATCTTATTTAGAGGTGCGTGATCCAAGATTTCTTGCTTACTCCACATTCCCTAGCTGCGGATCTCAAAACCTAATATCAGATAGGGGTAGGGACTTAGGGAAAAACCAAATACTACTGTTATGCTAAAGGAACATAGTCATAAAATGTGTTCAAATGGCATTCTGCTAAACTCATAATTTTTTTAAAATATTCTTAAGAATGTCATATATAAGTACCATGTTTACAATACCTCCATTTACTCTTAAATTTATGAGCTCTTCTTCAATCATTAACTATTATTGTTCATAAACATACATGACCACATATTTGTAAAAACTGATGGAATCATTTTAGAATTGTTCATATGTGCAAGTGTTTAAGGTTGACCATTTGGAATAAGATAACTTATTGAGTCTATTCCCTGAAAAATTCAGATTTCCCTCTTTCTGCAGCCAGTGATTGACTGTATCTCTAAATTCAGGGGTTGAACCTTATGCAATTATTGCCATCCACCCTGGCATATCAATTGATGTCATAATGCCAATGTCCAGTCTTATTTAGTAGACCATATTGTTGACATTTCAGGAATGTAATGTCCATTCTATGTGTGCAGAAGTCTATGAAAGCACCAGGAATTTGATGCTTTAGCTCTTATGATCTAAGCCCCTGCTTCCACATGTTTCTGGCACATTAGGTATAGTGGTTGCAGTGTTCATGTACAATTTGGGGCTATGCACCAAAGGTCACACATTCTCTGAATTTTGACCAGTTGTTGAACTCTGCCATAGCTTCTATATGTTATAAAAAGATTCTTTGGAAAGTGATAAGAAACACACTCGTATGTGGGTATAAGAAAGGATAAGTATGCACACTAATGTTAGCATTTATATTGCTTTTAAAAAGTGGCAGAAGTGAGTTATCCTTCCTTCTTGAGTATTTGCCTTGTTTATACTGCCAAATGTGGAGACTTTCCTTGTGAACGTCCCTTAAGTATAATTAGCCAGTTGGTTACCCCAAAATCAATGTTGTACCACTACAGCATTGTCAATATCTTTCCAGTCATTGCTGTGGTGTGTAAGCTTTACATGTGGGTAGAATTGTAGATTGCTTTTTTCCCATGGTTGTGTGAAAAGCTTCTTTTGCTAGGAGAACTCATCCTCAGTGAGTGGGCTTCCTGGGTAACACCTACTCAGTTCCTTCAAGTCTTGAGAGTGACATGTGGTATTTTCAGGAATATGATCTTAGCTTCAAGTTTTGGGAGGAAATCTAAGGTCAATATCAATATTCTATAATATCTGAGGAGTTTCTTGGACTCATAGAGAGGTTTTCTGTGACGAAAAAGAGGATCGTATTAAATTATGGTTCTTCTGCAAGATGTGGGCATAATTACCCCATGTGTCAACATGTATATTTATTAATTCTTTGAGAATTTCTTACAAAGCATATTGATAGATTGACACCTCTTCCTTCAACACTTCCTAGATTTAAGTTTGCTTCATTCCCACTAAATATTCCCATCAAGGCCAATCACTTTGTGCTGTCCAAACTATGTGTGGTCTTTCACTGGAATATAGTAAATTTATCAATTTATATTCATTTAAAATTTGACTTTTTTCCACCCAGCAACACAAAGTTGCTAACAGCTCCTGTGCTAGGATGAAACATCAATTGGTCTCCATTCTCTATGGTTGGATCTGGTCCAGCCTGGACTTGATGTGAAATAATGTGTGCAGCTGACCTACTAAGTACAGAAGTCTCTGTTTCCTTAGATATCCCTTCCTCTTGTTTTTATATACTTTTCTCCCACTCTTTCTCAGCCTTGAAGGAAGTTGGTGAGGCCTATGCTCTAGATGGTATTTCAAACACCCTTAGTGTCATTTATCTTTCATTTATCCATTTTTCTTTATTAATTCCTTCTCCTCCCTCAAGTTAAAATGCCCTGATTTTTATCTTCTTACCTGTCAGAACAGTATGCCCCTCTCAAGAGATACTTTGCCCTTTACCTCTGTGTACCTTTTCTAATTTTCTTTATTAAATCTTGAAAAATTTAGCATTCTGCTTATTATAAAGCATTTAATTTATTCACATATTTTGTAGTTTATTTTAATACTATTCTATAATACTTGTAGGAAGCCGCCCTTACGACATGGCGACTGGCTTCCCACATGCACCATGTGCTTGCGGTTTCCCATGCCTCGGTCTCCGCCTCTCCCGTGATGTCATGTAGAAACCTACCTTTGCGCCCGCCATTACAAGATGGCATAGATTGTACCATGGCCAACATGTGCTCGACAATTTTCCCACGCCTCTGTCTCCGCCTCTTCCATAGCGTCATTTGGTCCCATGACCTGCAGCCAACCAGGAGTTGATACGTCTTACGCAGAGTAACTGTATTTAAGGCTAGATCCCGCATGATCTCAGGGTCTCCATCAGTTTTCCAAGCAGAGTCCAGGAGTGTTGGTCTAGCTCCTGAGCCTCTGGTTCTGTAAGCTTACCCTCTCTCTCTCTCCAGAGGAATAAAGCTCATTTTCTGCAGAAGGATCCTAATGTGTGCTGCGTGTTTCCTGCCGGCGGGAAGATAGCGCGCGTCACAAATACTAAATAAACAAATCTTTGATCCAGTTTTTATGCTTCCCTCTTTTCTTCAATGGTTTAGTCTGTGCTATCAACTTTTAGATGCTTTGTTATACACTCACTTATCTATTCATGTATCTTCTTAAATATTTTTACTCTAAATTTAAATAATTACATTAAGTATCTTTAAATGTGCTATCATAAATCTCTGGTTTTATTTTTTGATTTGCTAGCATGTATGTGTTTGTTTGTTTGTGTGTGTGTATGTGTTCAAATGTATGTGAATGTATGGGCACACATGTATATGGGAACATGTATTTGTGGGTGTGCACATGTGTTTAAATGTCAAATTTGGGTGCCATCCTCTGTCACTATCCACTTTATTTTGGGGGGAAAGGTACATTGACTAATGCCTGTAGCTCCTGGGATTAAAAGTGCTTCATGCTATGCCTGGCCTTTTATGAGATTTCTGGGGATCAAACACAGTCTCTCATGTCTTTGAAACAAGCAGTCTACACACTGATTTATTGTCCTGGCCAATAACTCTCCTTTTAAAAATATGTTAGCCTTATTAAAATATATTTGACTATGGTAAATATCACCTGTTTAAATTAAACATTTAGGTATGTTATAAGCATTAAAAAGTGATGATCAGAGTCATAATAACAAACATATTCATTCACCAAGATATTTCTGTGATTCTTTGTCCATTTTCCAATGCCTACTCTTCCTACATTTTCTTTGGGCCTACAGTGGTCTGAATTTGGTTATTTTTTTAAACCAGTTTTTAGACTCTAGAATTTTATATAAAATTTATTAATCTATATTTTCAAAAAAACTTTTCCCAACTATTTTGAGATTTATCTATATGGTTATATGAGCATTAAGTCTTTTCCATTTCTCATTAATATTATATTGTATAGATATATTTAGATTTGGTTTAAATCATTCATTTTAAGAATATTTTGCATTCATAGCTTTAGATTACTTCGAACAAGGGTGCTGGAAGTTAAACTTTGAATTTTTTAGGTAGACATATGTTTTCATTTCTACTTTATAAATACTTAGGTGTGTCATTTTTAGGTCATGTGACATATTAATATTTAGCTCTAAAAGAAAAAGACAAAGTGTTTGGAAGTATCACCCTGTCATTTTAAGTTCATATAAGAAATAAATATTAATTTCTGATTTTGTATGTTTTCACCAATATTTACTATTACTAACAATTTATGGTTAGATATTCTTACATTTAAAATTTAATATTACTTTACAGTTTAATTTGCATCCTCCTGATGACAGATTTGTACTCATTAGACAATTTGCTGTCTTGCTTTGCTTTTGTCTCTGAAATTATTTGTTGGGTTCATACTACAGACTAAATTAATGACTTCCTGAAGCCCAGCTATTAAAGGCATGGTGTCCACCAAAGTGTTACAGGAAGATAAAAAATTATTGGCTAATTCAGACAATTTGGGAAGTCTTTAAGCTATCGTGAGCATGCAGTAGAATACAATAATAAAGCTTATGTGCCTTTCACTTTTCTTCCTTGTTCCATGTTCATAAGTTAAAGAGTTTTATCATATACTCTTGGCATAAGGTATTGCCTTGACATTAGCATTAAAGTTATGATGCAACATAACTGATGGAACTGAGTCTCTAATACTCTGAAACAAAATGTTTTTATTTTGAATGTTAATTCTCTCAGGAGTTCCTTACAATACCTGGATGTGTCAGAGTAAGTTAGTACTGAGAAATGGAGGCTTTTTTATTATAAACAACAATGTGAACAGGCCTTGGGTTTGCTTTGTTGGGAACTGTTTAACAGTCTTTAGCATTAAGCTGGAAAATCCTAGAAAACTGTAAGTACAGCTTAAACATAGCATTATTCAGAGATTAGAAGCATATACTATTGATAAGATTGCAGTGGGGAAAGAAAATATTGATGAGTTTTCTGATGGAGATGAGAATACTATTATACACTGGACCAAAGAACACTCTTATGACATCAAATCTAAGAATTTGAAAATGATTCTATCAATCTTCTGAGAGTATATGGAATGTTCAGATTAAATGTGACAAGTTAAATTGAAGAAAATTTTAAGGGAGCAGAGTGTTCAGGCTGGCGGATTGGTATTACTGGCTACTTTAAGGCAAACTTCAAGTGAGTTTGCCTAAAAAGAAATTGAAATTCTAAAGTAAGTGAGCAGAAATATTCATAAATCTTACAGCATCTCAAGAGTCAGGGGGCAGGGAATACATGTAAAATTTAAACCTCAAATATGGTGATTGTTAAAGAGTTTAATTAACATCAAAAGAGAAAACAAGTGCTTTGTCATAGGAAATTTGGAAGGACATCATGAAGTTATCTTTGGAGTTTAAGAGACCATATAGCCCTTATTTGCTTAGAGATACTAGCTTATTTGTATTCTATTCAGTTTAAAATATTTTCACAAGAGGGATATATAATTGCTTTGCTCATCCAGGACTGCCTAGGAAATCATTTCCCTATACTCAGACAGTAAAACATTTTGAGAGGCCTAAAGCTATGATTCAAGCTGACTAAGGTTAACTTTCACTAGTAACTAAACAAGGTGCCTTCCACATGATGTTTTTCCCCCTAATATGTAGATCCAAGTGTGACAAGGTCATGGTTGATCCCACTGAGATTTCAGAGAAAGTTAATAAAAATTACAAAACCTATTGCAGTGCTGACGATCCTTTAAGTAGCCCCAGACAAAGATGTAATGTATATATGAGAGTGTGGCCACAAATTCATTTTTAAATTATTCTCATTCATTCATTCATTCATTCATTCATTCATTTACTACACTCCAGATTTTATTCCCCTCCTGGTCCACTCTCCAACTGTTCCACATCCCATACCTCCTCCCTGCCCACTTTCTCCACTTGGATGTCCCCAGCTCAATCCTGCTAGTCCTCTAAACTCTCTGGGGCCTCCAATCATTGGGGGTCAGGTGCATCTTCTCTGACTGAACCCAGAACCAGCAGTCCTCTGCTGTATATGTGTTGGGGCCTCATATCAGGTGGTGTATGCTGCCTGGTTGGTAATCCAGCATCTGAGATATCTCGGATGCAGATTAATTGAGACTGCTGGTCTTCCTACTGGGTCACCCTCCTCCTCAGTTTCTTCCAGCTTTTCCCTAATTCAACAACAAGGATCAGCAGCTTCTGTCCATTGATTGGGTACAAATATCTGCATCTGAATCTTTCAGCTGCTTGTTGGGTCTTTTGGGGGCAGTTATGCTAGGCCCTTTTTTGTGAGTGCTTCATAGCCTCAGTAATAATGTCAGACTTTGGGGCCTCCCCTTGAGCTGGATCACACTTTGGGCCTGACCATGGACCTTCTTTTCCCCAGGCTCCTCTCCATTTCATCCCTGCTATTCTTTCAGACAGGAACAATTGTGGGTCAGAATTTTGATTGTGGAATGGCAACCCCATCCCTCACTTGATGGGCTGTCATTCTGATGGAGGTGGGTTCTACAGGTTCCCTTTCTCCATTGTAGGACATTCCATCTAGGGTTCCTCCCATTGAGCCCTGAGAGTCTCTCACCTCCCAGGTTTCTAGTACATTCTGAATGGTCCCCCCCCCAGCCTCCCACTTCCCAAGGTTGTCTGTTCTTTCTGCTGGCTCTCAGGGTTTCAGTCCTTTTTCCCCACCCAATACCAGATCATGTCCCACTCTCACCCCAACCCCAATCCCCTTTCCCTTCCAGGTACCTCCCTCCTTCCCCCTTGTGGTTATTTTCTTCTCCCTCCCAATTGGGACAGAGATGTCCTCACTTGGGCATTTAAGCTTGTTGATCTTTTTGAGGTCTGTGGATCATAATGGGTATTCTATACTATTTTTGGCTAATGTCCAGTTATTAATGAGTACATACCATTCATGTTGTTTTTGATCTGAGTTACCTCACTCAAGATGATATTTTCTAGTTCCATCAGTTTGCATGCAAAACGTAGACTGTCCTCTTTCTTAATAGCTGAGTAGTATTCCATTGTGTAACTGAACCACATTTTCTGTATCCATTCTTCTGTTGTGGGACATCTGGGTTCTTTCCAGTTTCTGGCTATCACAAATAAGGCTGCTATGAACATAGTGGAACATGTGCCCCTGTGGCACAGAGGGGCATCTTTTGGGTGTATTCCCAAGAGTGGTATTGCTGTGTCTTCAGATAGATCTAGTTGCAATTTTCTTATGAACCTCCAGATGATTTCCAGAGTTGCTGTATCAGCTTGCAGTCCCACCAGCAGTGTAGGAGTGTTCCTCTTTCTCCACATCCTCACCAACACCTGCTGTTTCCTGAGTTTTAATATTAGTCATTCTGATTGGTGGAAGGTAGAATATCCGGGTCATTTTGATTTGAATTTCTCTGATCACTAAGGACTTTGAACATTTCTATAGGTACTTCTCTGCAATTTGAGATTCCTCAGTTCTGAATTCTCTGTTTATTTTTATACACCATTTTTTTATTGGATTGCTTGGTTTGTTGGTGGTTAGCTTCTTGAGTTCTTTATATATTTTGGATATTAGCCCTATATTGGATGTGGGGTTAGTGAAGTTATTTTCCCAATCTGTGGGGTGCTGATTTGTATTATTGACTATGTTCTTTACCTCACAGAAGCTTTACAGTTTCATGAGGTCCTATTTATCAAAGCTTAAGACATTAGAGTTCTGTTTAAGAATTTTTTTCCCTGTGCCAACAAGTTCAAGGCTCTTTCACACCTTCTCTTCTATTAGACTCAGTGTATCTGGTTTTATGTTGATGTCTATGATCCATGAGCATGTGAGATCTCTCCAGTTTTTGAGATAGTCTTTGATTTAATTCTTGAGAGACTTGAAGCTACTTTTGTAAAGATCTTTCACTTATTTGGTTGGAGTGACCCCCAAGATATTTTATATCATTTGTGGCTGTTGTGAAGGGAGTTGTTTTGCTAATTACTTTCTCAACCTGTTTATCATTTGTATAAAGGGAGGATGCTGATTTATTTGAATTAATTTTATATATGGCAACTTTGTTGAAGTTGTTTAACAGATGTAGAAGTTCTCTGGCAGAATTTTTGGGATCACTTATGTATACTATCACATCATCTGTAAATAGTGATACTTTATTTTTCTTGGCCAATGTATATTCTCTTAATTTCTTTCTGTTGCCTTATTGTTCTAGCTAGCACATGGAGTACTATATTGAATAGATATGGGGAGAATGGCCATCCTTGTCTTGTCCCCAATTTTAGTGGGATTGATTCAAGTATATCTCAATTTAATTTGATATTGGTTGTTGGTTTGCTATATATGGTTTTTATTATTCTCAGTTATGGGCCTTGAATTCCAGATCTCTCCAATACTTTTAATATGAAGGGGTGTTCTATCTTGTCAAATGATTTTTCTGCACCTAAGATGATCATGCGATTTTTTCCTTGAGTCTGATTATATAATGGATTATGTTAATAGATTTTCCTTTATTGAACCAATGTTGCATCCCTGGAATGAAGTCTACATTATCACAATGCATGATGGTTTTGATGTGTTCTTTAATTCAGTTTGCAAGAATTTTACTGAGTGTTTTTGCATTTATATTCATAATCTAGATTGATCTGAAGTTCTAATTTTTGTTTGGGTCCTTGCGTGGTATAGGTTTTAGAGTAATTGGCACTTCATAAAATAAATTAGGTAATATTCCTTATGTTTCAATTTTATGGAGTAGTTTGAGGAATATTGGTATCAGGTCTTTGTTGAAGGTCTCATAGAATTCTGCACTAAACCCTTTTGGTCCAGGGCTTTTTATGGCTGGGTGACATTTAATTATTGCTTCTATTCCTTTAATGGTTCTGTGAAGGTTTAGATGGCTTATCTGATACTGATTTAACTTTGCTATGTGGTATCTGTCTAGAAACCCATGTATTTCATTTAGTTTTTCCAGTTTTGTTGAACATAGTCTTTTGTAGTATAATTTGATGATTTTTTTTTAATTTCCTCCATTTTTGTTGTTAAGTCTCCCTTTTAATTTCTGATTTTGTTAATTTGGATACTGCCTCTGGGCTCTTTAGTTCATTTGGCTATGGGTTTATCTATCTTGTTGATTCTCTCAAAGAGAATCTTTTGGATTTGTTGATTCTTTGTATTTTTCTCTTTCTTTGTTCTTGGTAGATTTGGGCCCTGAGTTTGACTACTTCCTGCTGTCTTCTCCTCCTGGATACATTGTTTCTTTTTGTTCTAGAACTCTTAGGTGTGCTCTTAAGTTGCTAGTGTAAGATCTCTACATTTTTTTTTAATCAAGGCACTATGAATTTTCCTCTTAGAAATGTTTTCATTGTGTCCCATAAGTTTGGGTACGATGAGTCAACACTTTCATTATATTCCAGAAGTCTTTAATTTCTTTGATTATTTCTTCGCTGACCAAGTTATCATTGAGTAGAGAGTTGTTCAGTTTCCATGTGTACGTGGGATTTCTGTAGTTTTTACTGTTATTGAAGACCAGTCATAGGCCATGGTGATCTGATAGGATGCATCACCATAATCCATCACCTTGTATCATTTGAGGATTGTTTTGTGACCAATTATATGGTATATTTTTGAGAAGACACCATGAGGTGTTGAAAAGAAGGTGTATTCTTTGTTTTAGGGTGAAATGTTCTATACATATCTGTTAAATCCATTTGCTTCATAACCTCTGTTAGTTTCACAGTGTCTCTGTTTAGTTTCTGTTTGAATGATCTGTCCATTGGTGTGAGTGGGGTGTTGAAGGCTCCCAGTATTATTCTGTGAGATGCAATGTGTGGTTTTTTTTTTAATAACCTATGTTTCTTTTTTTCCTCAAGTTTCTTACTTTTTTGTGAGTTATAAATATAATCTGTTCTTTATGACTTTATTTTTTATTGGATATATTCTTTATTTACATTTCATTTCCGTTTTTCTGGATGCCCCGCCCCCCAGATGTCCCATATGTCTT
>BDUI01013424.1:46851-57798 GCA_002335545.1 Apodemus speciosus | reverse complement strand
TTTTTGAGACAGGGTTTCTCTGTGTAGTCCTGGCTGTCCTGGAACTCACTCTGTAGACCAGGCTGGCCTCGAACTCAGAAATCCGCCTGCCTCCCAAGTGCTGGGATTACAGGCGTGTGCYACCACGCCCGACTACTTTGGTTGTTCTTAAAGGGGGAATAAAACACGCAAGAGAGGAGATACAGAGACAAAGTGTGGAGCAGAGAAAGCAGGAAAGGCCATCCAGAGACTGCCCCACTTTGGGATACATCTCATATACAGTTACCAAACTCAGACACTATTGTGGATGCAAACAAGTGCTTGTTGGCAGAAGCCTTATACATCTGTCTCCTGAGAGTTTCTGCCAGTGCCTGACAAATGCAGAAGTGGATGCTCACAGCCATCCTTTGGACTGAGCACAGGGTCCCCAATGGAATAGTTAGAGAAAGGACCAAAGGTAACAAATATTCTAACTATGAGATTATAGAACCATTTCAGGCTTAGGTTTTTCAAAGGTATAAAATAAATTTCATTAAAGTGATTTTACATTAAACAATAGCATTCTATATTCTTCCTCAACATTTTTATTAGTTAAATGATTAATTTTTTATATGAAATTGCTTTCAAAGTAAAAACTGCCATATTGTGGTCCATCTTTTGAAATATGTGAAATGTATCTACAGTGTTTCAATAAAGACAGAAGGAAAATATTTCACTTTGAAGTGAGCTACGTTATTCCTTTCAGAATATTTGAGGATTTGAATTTTTAAATAATAATTTCAATTAGTTCTTCATGAGATACATCATGAATATTTTTTTAGGAATGATTTTTTATAACTGCATTACAATTGTTCTCATAGACTGTTTAAATACAGGATTAACTCTTTTAAAGATTTAGACATTTCAAAGGGATTGAATATTTATGATAATATTTCATAAGCAATGGCTGTTTCATGTGAAGTTTGATTCTGAAAATTTAAATTTACTCCACAACTCTCTAATATATTRAAGAATTGATCATATTATTTCAGTGGCATTAGAACTCAAAATGGGAGAGAAAGTGGGACATAGTGATCTAACACAGAATAATTGGTTAATATCTATATATGCCATTTGTTCTTGGTTTATTTTCTGTATTAGAAAAATATGTCATTATACTAACAAAATTGAAAAATACAAAATTCCATCTGATAAAGAAAAACATGCTTTCAGTAAAATGTATCTAAAGAACTATGTTCAATTCAATTATATCTTCAAAAGTCTATGAAACTATTATTTATGTAGAGAATTTTTCTTTTKCTATAAATATTTTAGTGTATCTGATTTAATATGCAAAATACCCTGCCATTTCTAGTTTTTAACATTATCATATGAATAATTAACTACTTTACATTTATACAACATTTTATATTGAGARATTTTATCAGAAAAGTGATAATAAGACTGAGTGCCATTAGTATAAAAGCAAATTGTGTCTATAAAATATAATTAGGCATGTTATAGCAGGATTCCATATGTGTATTTGTGTTGAATATCATAAATGTTCAAATGAATTTATATTAGTGCATATCTATGTGTGAAAAAGTCATACCTTGAAATTTTAATTCTTTCATTTAAAAATTAACCTTGAAAACATACATATAGGCAGCACTATTCAAACAAAGCAGGTTATAATTAGGATCTATACCTATATAACTGTTCACATATGCATATGAAAATGAACGTAGATCATAAATTTGAAAAAAAAAACAAAAATTGGGTTTATACACCATCAAACATCTCTCCTAGTACATTCAGTAATGTTCAAATTGCAGTTAGTAATCATAAAGCAAGAATCTCTGCCAATACCACCTATATCATATGACCAAGGTATTCATCCTCACTTGTAAGAAAGTGGAATAATAAATCCCTGGCAGGATCCATTGAGAACAACTCATAGGAGGAACAGTAAATATTACTGTATTTGTAASGTACCATCCAGTACCYTCCAGAGCTYCCAGGGACTAAACCATAAACCAAAGAGTACACATGAAGGGACCCAGGTCTCCATCCCTATATATTGCAGAAGATGGCCTTGTCAGGTATCAATGAAAGGAGAGGCCATTGGTCCTGTGAAGGCTCAATGCTCCAGTGTAGGGGAATGCCAAGTCAGGAAAATGAGGGGACATCTTGGTAAGCAGGGGGGAGGTGGGATAGGATAGAGGATTTTTGTAGAGATAGTGAGGAAAGTGGATAACATTTGAAATGTAAATAAAGCAAACATCTAATAAAAATTGTTGTGATTTTTATAACTGTAGTCGATGCCTTGATAAAATGTTATAATTAGGATTGGAAAAGGGAAATATTTCTAAATCCAAATTTAGAATAGATAGATAGATAGATGATAGATAGATAGATAGATAGATAGATAGATAGATAGATAGATAGATAGATAGATAGATAATTGGTGGATGGATAGATAGATGAAAAATAGGTAGATAGCAGATAAAGCAGAAATACAATTAAAATTATAAACTATTTCCCTGAAAAATAATCTGTTAAATAATACTCCTTTCAATAATTAGAAGAAAGACTGCAAAAATACCTCACTGAGGTAAAAGCGCCAATTATGGAAGCCAAGTAACATGAGTCTGATCCCCAGAAAGGTTAAAGTGGTTAGAGTACTCCACAACCTGTCTTCTGACCCCCCACATGCACTCTGTGGCATATATGCCCACACATGTACACTCCTGTTCATATATACACAGTAATACATTTATTTTTTAATTTTAAAATAATTATGGGAAGTGATCTGAATGGGACAGCATTCCTGTAACAAAACAGGAAATCACAATGCATTATCATTCCTATTTTTAACCACAAATTTCTTCAATACTTTCCCTGCTTCTTTCCATTGTTAACACACCCTGTCTCCCTCAGCATCACTGCTGGAAGACATAATTTTCCTCACATGTGTGCCCAAGATCACAAGATTGGATTCAGAAAGGCACTGATATCATAATTAAGGATGACCTTCAGTCACGTTGAGCACAGTTTATGTCTGTACCTTTAAATGCTGCTGACAGCTCTTGACTTGAAGTCTATTATGGAGTTCATGAAAAAGAAGGCAACACTTGATCCCTGTTCAAACCATAGCCTGGCTCGGGTCTAATATACATGAAAGAGATAGGTGACAAATAACGTAGAACATAGTATACATTTGCCATATCTACCGGAAAACCTCATGGATATTGACCTGGGTTTATAGTACACTCCTGTTCATATATACACAGATATACACAGATGTAAAATACTATTTTACATTCAAAGTTAAGGCAAATGAACCTGTACATAGCATTAAACTGTGAATGAACTTGTCAGACACATTGCAGTTTGTAAAGCATGACCTAGAACATTGGAACATAAAATCTACCTGCTTTCATACCATCTGTTTCTAAAACCTGATCTATTTTGTAGAAAGAAACTTCTTGTTCAGTTCTTTGACAGGACCAAAAAGAACATTTTCCCCTTTGATAATCCCAATAAAGATCTTCAAATGTTGGCATTTATGCATGAGCAGAAGCTATTTTTCATACATTGTAACAGGAATTATCTTTTGTTGTTGACCTTTAAATGGCTTTCTGGTCTTGGTTCACTCTCCTCTCTTCCCGTTAGCTTTTGCCATTTTTTCCTCATCTGCAAATATCATTGAAAGCAATCATCTTTAAAAAGGATGACACTGTGGTATTAAAGCCTTGCCTGTTTTGGATTCCACAGAAAATTAGAAATAGTTCCTTGGTTGTATAATTACTTTTAAAAATCCCTTTGAAATGTGGACTTTCTTGTTTCCAAGGTAATAATGTATTTAAGTATTTTAAAATACTCATTCCTATAGAATAATAAATTTCAAAAATATTTTTAAATTCTAACTTTATCAAAACATAATCAAGCAAAATGATTTTGGAAAAAGCCACAAAAATAAGCTAGSTCTTTCTTTCCCTTAACTACTAAAAATTAAGGGAAATACTCACTAAGAGATGAAAGCCATGCAATGTGGAATAGAAATTTTAAAATCAATCTTCTTTGAAGAATTTCTTGTACTCTTGAATACAAAAATATAAACAAATAAAAAATAAAATAAAATAACAAAAGCCTCAGTGTCTTTTGATGGCCTCTTTAATTTCATGCAGCACAAACCATTCCAATAACTGAAAATATTGGACCATTTACATCTTACAAACTTTCACATATGAATTATCATTGTATATAATTAAATGCATATTTATTAATCTACCTTTTATGGAGGAAAATATTAATGTAAAATATATTTCTTCCAGCATAATATCAACTATGCATAGTAGAAAATGTTTATGTAACATTACATTTAGATGTGTGGTTTTGAATGCACAGTATGAATGTCTGCAAAAGTTTTACTGTCATCTAAAACATGCATCTCAATCATCTATCTCACTTTGTATCATCATAATCATTAAAGAAAGCAGACACAGTGGAATAAATTCTTAGTAAATAAACTTGTTTTGCAATGCAGTGGATATAAGCTTAAAATAATTCTAAAGCAAGTGAAATGTGAGGTTTCCAAATAGAAGCAGCAGGACAGTAACTGTATTAAATAAACAGAAGCTTTGTAAGAATGCTCTCTAACTCAGTATTATCTAAAACATTTACAATTTTCTAGGTTTATATTGACATCATAGTATTTCAGATAAATAGTCATACCTGTAGCTCACAATGCAGTTTATAGTTGAATATGTGTTATCTATACTGAGAGGAAATTATTAGAAAATATTTGCTTTCCAAATTTTCTAATTTTTTTCTGATTTTGAACATGAGCACACATATAAACTTAAATATGGTCATATCTACCCTCTTTTGTCCTTCAAGAACATATCTCATTTATCATCAAAATCTTTAAATTATTGTAATTGGTTCTATTTTCTTTGACATTGTGGTGTGTGGTTTAGAAGGATTTGGGGAGGACTTTCATTTGAAAAGTTTTGTTTTGTACATTAGTTTCATTTACATTTAACCTCCCAGTAGGATTGATAAACAGTACTGCTGGCTTACAGAGTAACGCAAACTGGCTAAATGCTGAGAAAACTAAGACTAATGGCCTCTTATTGAGAGAAATGTGCAGTCTAATGGAGGAGTTGTTCCTTCACATGGCTGAGTAGAGTGTAATTTGCCAGGACTAAGTAGCCGGGGCCTCCCGGAGGAAGTGTGATTTATGTTGTCTGTGGTTAGTRGATATTCATTTCAAAGGAATTGGCTTGAAATTGGGCTATGGGATGTTTTGCTTTACACCTCTATATTCCATATTGCCTCAAGGAGCTCTCCTTAAAACCTGTGATTGGATAATTATATAATTCCAGTTTATTCCCATGTGTTCATAGATTTGGAGGAGAATATGTTTGCATACTTATTATATATGTATTTTATAATTATGTACTCATAGATAATAGATGATAGATGATAGATAGATAGATAGATGATAGATAGATAGATAGATAGATAGATAGATAGATAGATAGATAGATAGATAGATAGAAAATAGACAAGCAGATATGTATGTGAGTGTGTGTATATATGGTGTGCGTTGTGTGTATGTGTGTGTGCATGTTTGTGTGTGTTTTATGTGTTTGGGGGGAACAGAATGTCTAGTTTTAATGATGTCTGACTTTAATGTAAAAATTTTTATCCCTTAAGCTATTTCACCAGCCCTAGGCTTCTTGTTTAATACATGGAGAAAACAAGATATCAGAGAATTTACATTACTTAAAAGCTCACTGGATTAGASGGTGGCACATCAGGATGAAKATTCAGATACTTGTACTGTAGTGGCACAGCTTACTTTAGCTCTGTTCTGAATCTATGCCACTATACATTTATTTTTAGGAATGATTATTCTGCTGTGCATTGTATTCCCCTCATCTCAGTACACAGAGCAGGCAGAGTTTGACACAGACTATGGAGTGTGTGATGTCTCAAGATAAAGAAGCACTACTCAGGTCACCAAGAGAGTGCTTTCTAAAAATTGGAGAGTCTGATTTCAAATGTCATYATGCTTGTTAAGAGGAAAACAAAACAAAACAAACAAAAACAAAACTGTGCTGGATATGATCAGGTACTGCACAGCATGGATGGGTGTGACACAAATCTGTGACCTCTATGCTGATGGGCAGAGCCAGGGAAATTACCGTGGCTTGATGGTTGCCAGTTTAGCTCTATGCTAGACCCAGTCTCAAAAAGTCAGTCAGAAAAGACAGAACCAATGTCTACCTTTGTCCTCTTATGATCTTATGTATCAGAGAAATTAAGTAAACAGTATTGTAGCCCAAGAGTTTAAATTATTATTACTTACTTTGTTAGTAAAAACTTTTGTTTAGGATATTTGTAAATAAAAGTTATTTATTATTTGTCATTTTTGATTCATGAAGCAATTCTACAATACATATTTTTATATAAGTATTACATATTCACACAACATATAAAGATACTTAAATATGAATTTTCATATTATAATATATTCATATTATATAGATGATAGACTGCCTTTTTATGTACTTTGGRCTATTATAATTTTTATCTAAATACAACATCACATTTTTAAATTTACCCCGAGTCATCTTTTTAATGTGAGGTAAGACTACACAAATGACACATTTAAACCTTTAACAACATAAAAGGATATTTTTCATAAAGTTTCCTCTATTCATACCAAATTATAAAATGATCAATACTACTGACACTGTATGCACTTCTCCCTGCTATCCTAGACATGTTGTTACATAATTATTTTTCCCACTATCCGGCCTTTTCCTGTATTAAACAAAAGGGAGTACTTTCATCTTAAAGCTGGTTGTTTTAATTGCATTAAATTAAGAACGAAATGAAAGTAATTTCTAACAACTTTTATATTTTGTTAAATCCATGTTTATCCTACAGTTTGTGATAATCCATGTCTTACTAGTTATCTTACAGTTCAAATGTCCAATTTGCCCTTACAAAGGGGAACAGGAGAGAGTCCCCATGCTGGAGGGCTCCACCCCAAGGGAGAACAGAATATATCCCCAGAATTCCAGAACCATAACTGCAGGAAAAGAGAATCCTGAAACTCATATCTGTTAGTTTTATTAACAGATAATTTAAAGGTAGTGCAAAATACAAAAGCTGTCCTGGAAGATAGGTGCATAGATATTGAGAAAAGCCAAAAGAATCGTGGAACCTAAATATCTTACTGATGCTGAGAAAATCCTCTCATTAGCCACATCAGTGGTTAAGTGGCAAGAAGGCATTTTAAAASGAGAACTCCTGGGTTGGATAGCAGAGACAAATGCCTGAAGGTTCTAGTAGAATGCTTCCTGATTTCCTGTTGTGTGACAAATCTCCCCCCCCCCCCTTAGGTTGATGCTACATCCACACGTACTCACTGCAGATAGGAAGCTGACAACACAGCATAATACAGACACCACTGGAGTCAGACTTGTCAACTGTGGCTTTCATTGTGGCTATTTATAGGAATATTTGTGAGATGTGCATCACCGAAGCTCACCCAGCACAGGTGACAGGGCACGAATGGCAGAAATGAGATCACTCTGCACCACATGCAGGGAGCTCACCAAGTTGAGGAATGTCCTTTCAAAGTCAGTCCATTGGTCTTAAACCTCTTCCAGACAGCTTTGCTAGCCTCAGAGTTTTGTTGTAGCTTGGCACCATCTTGGAAAGGCAAGATCGAGATAATCTATCTGGTCACTTGCAGGGACCTCCTGAAGTTGTTTTGAGTGGTTTGCATTTATGCCCATAGATCTTCCCAGCACAATGGAAAGTTCAGATCTCTGGGGAAACAGAAACTTAACACTTATTCCTTTGGAACTTACATTTTTTCTGCTCCTTCTTCCAGAGTAATCCTTAGCATTCGAGAGAGKGGCTATAGATAGGAATTAYTYTCTAARGCACAGCAGCAGTCACTTGCTCCCTGGTGGTTATGAGTTGCGGTTGACCACAGCGGTGATGTAAGATCACAAATACAGATGTTTAGAGGGCAGTTCTGGAGGTACATCACCTCCATCTGATAAAATAATAAAAATTGCTTCCAAGCTGAAACCTATGACCTCCCCAAGCACAGGGTTTTCCCCCTGGCTTACATRCAGTGCCAGATGTAAACACCCTCTTGTGGAACTTCTTTAAATCCAATCAGAAGACTGTTGGTCTTGCCCACTACAGCCGAACCATTATTGCRCAAGCAGGCACATCCTGCTTGGCATGTTGGTATTTCAGCATGCAGGATCCATAACTAACCAGGAATATTGTTGACAGTTCTCTATCAGCAGCTTGCATGGCCCTTCTGACACTMTAAAAGCTCACCAGCAGGGTAGGAGWTTCTAGTTCAGCTCCAGCTTAATCTCTCCAAGTMCTGCATTTAAAACAYGTGATACCTTCAGCATTAGAGTTTTGCACTGTAGTCTGGCATACAGCCAACAGCAAAAGCAATAGCCTTTATGGTTTGTGGGGCTTCACAGGTTCCAATGGCCAACATTTTTTGGGAGGTACCCACTTCTGGCACTGGGATTYGCTATCAAGAGTTTATGGAATCTGGGAGTGTCTTTTTCAACTCATGTAGGATACCATTTGAATTTGTTTTTTAGCTGTTGTTTTAAYGACCCTACACCCTACTTTTTTTCCTTTAATTAACTCAGTTGTAACTCTATTGYATAGTTAGAAGTACCACTATAACTAGTTGTCTTCAACCCAGTTCTGTACATCAAAGCTAWTTAGATGACTGCCTCTGTCACTACTGATAATCCAGGGACACTGCACATAACACTTAGTTGCATGAGACTCTTAATGGTGTTTTCCCTGTGGTAYTCTTGTACAGAAATGCTTATAAGAGGTCTGTGGCCATGTCCACACATACATGTATCCATCACTAACTGGCTTAGGCCTATGAGGTCTACCTGCCTTAGTTGGTATGAAGTCTACTTGCCAATCTCTCCCAGGAGAGATTGATTTTTGTACATGTCTCTTCAGAACTTCAATTTGTAGATGCTGTAATCAGGAACAGGCCTTACATGTTTGGAGAAGCATGCACACTATCAAAATATTTCATGCCAGCAGCCTCAGCTATCTTCCAGCCTTTGCTGGTTCCCTGTGAACAGACTTTGTATGGATCCAGTGGGCATCTTCCAAGGGTAACTAAAGGAAATGACTCATGCTTCAGAAAGGGCATCTGCTTCCTGATTTCTGGAGGGAATTAATGGGCTGCAGACTACCACATAGAAAACTACCAGGGGCTCTGATTCCTGTTGAACTCTGTTATATATTTTCCTTGGACATTTGTTGGCCCTAAGTGGATGATTTAGCACTTGCCTATCTTTTCCATAGAGTCATGCATAAAGTGAAGCCTATTTACCATCCAGTTGTCAGTACAGTATGGCAAGGGCCTAGTCTAATGAATTCTACTATCCATTCTGCTCTCAATTCATCCCATTGGCTACTTTTTCTTCTCYCTTTTCCAGTTAGATGGTATCAGTGTACATCTGTACTGCTATARCTACCTATTCTTGTTTGGCGTGCCAAGCAGTTCCACCTGTGTACAGGCATCTATAGGGATTGGTGCTATACCTTCCAGTACTTTATCTGGTTTAGCTGTTGGTTTAATTACTGGAGATGCTCAGTGTCTTCAAGTGGTCCTAGACTAACTCCCATGGCACTGGCAATGGAATTTCAGACACCACACCTCATTCCTATAAATRTGCATGCCMTCTTTGGAGCTTGATTCTCTGACACAGTAGAAAAAGGAAGGCCTTCCACCCAGCCCTATAATCATTAAGCTGGCTTTAGTCACCAAAGTGGAACCAGTTATAGATTCTACCTGTCACAATGCTTTATTTTATATACTGCTAATTGTTGCTGTTCTAGTGTTGTGTACCAAGTTTCTGTTCCTTTCCACGATTGAAATCAAAACCCTACAGGAACCATTTCCTCAAACTGTTTTTGCAATAGACCCCAATCATACCCTTCTGATCTTTTGGTGACTCCTAACAAAAAGGTCTGCAAAGGTACTGGAGGACATGTCTATTTTGATTGTCCTACRGAGATCTTAGCCTGCTGAAAAGCCTGCTGAGCCTTTTTGTCCCGATCTAATATAACACTTTTCTTTATCAAGTTATAGAGAGGACAATAAGTTTGGGCAATATGGGACAGGGAAATCTGCCAATATCCCAAGAGCTACAAGAATGTTCCTTTACATTCACAGGCATGGGTTGTTGGAGAATTTTGTCAACAACAGGTCAGGTATCACACACATCACACTGGACCATAATGTCCCCAAGGATTTTAAATCTGTGCCTGGCCCTTGCACATACTGTGTTCCTAACTTCCTTCCTTTAAATGTGTATGTGTGTGTGTGTGTGTGTGTGTGTGTGTGTGTGTGTGTCCTTTAGATGCTTTTCTTGATCTGCAAACCCTAAGTGGTTAGCATTATCTTTTTACAGAGGGTGAACGAATAACAAGGCAAAGTCCTTAGTCATTAGCCCATTACTTATAGTGGGAATTTGAATTTAACCTTGAAGAAGTACTCTGAATATCCACTGTTGACTACTCCATGTGACTGCAAATTGGTCTTATTACTCAGCAACTAAGGGAATGAAAATAAAAGCATTAGCAAGGCCTATTACAGTAAAGACTCCACCAAGAAGGAGACTGCCAACATAATGGCCATAATGGCAGAGAAGTTATTGGAGGACATCATGCCCAGGTATAGTCTGCCCTCATTGCTGGGCTCTGACTTTGGACCAGCTTTTGTCTCTCAGGTAGCACAGTGACTTGAGAAGATATTAGAGTCAGACTGGAAATTGCATTGTCCTTATCATGCCCAGAGTTTAGGATGGGTAGAAAGGGAGAATGGGAAAGTAAAGGAGACTTTAACTAAATTAACTCTAGAAACTGGTGGAGACTGGGTGTCTCTTCTTT
>BDUI01013420.1:25901-40527 GCA_002335545.1 Apodemus speciosus | reverse complement strand
AGCATTGGGGCTTTTCTCTCACTTAGATAAAACTAGTGCTATACTACAGAACAGGGTTTCACGACAAGCCAGAATGAAGCAGAGTTTAAAAGTTTATTAGTATTTAAACAGAGTCATATAAGAAAAAGACAGCACTGAGACATGGSTGGTGGGGAGGGAGGCGGGGCTAGGTGTCTTTACAATGCCTCTATATATGGCACTGTGGCTTTATATGTTATGTGGTTCAAAGAGTGTGGTGTGGTAAATTTAAAGGTTAAAAAAGGGTTAAATTTTAAGTGGAGTTCACAACTTAAGTAAATTACAGGACCTGGTCTTCCTCTTAAATAATTTTCTTTTAGAAATGAAATAATAGSTTATTTTATGAGTTACTGTTCTGTTTCGATTTAGGGATGAGAGTGCTGCTTGTGGTGCAGGAGTTTCCAGGTTCTTGGCACGTTATACAGGAATCCAATAAAGGGGCACAAAGACTATAACATAGCAAGACTACTTCACCCAAAGCAGAGACGTAGTCCGGGCCAGAAAGAAGATGCTGTCATGACAGAAAGCAGGCTATAGGGGCAAGGGTGCTCCAGAGCCCTGAAGCTTCTTCTCGTATTCTAAAGGAAGGTGGAGTTGCTATTATGTACATCCGGGAATGGGTCTCTGTGTTGATTGACAGTTTTAAAGTTGTACAAGTTTTTCTCTACTGTGCATAGCCTTTCAATAATGCATCCAATTCTCAATATATACATATCCAATTATGCATAGGGATAAGATTTTTTTTGTTGTTTTTTTGAGACAGGGTCTCTCTGTATAGCACTGGTTGTCCTGGAACTCACTCTGTAGACCAGGCTGGCCTTGCACTCAGAAATCCACCTGCCTCTGCCTCCCAAGTGCTGGGATTAAAGGCACGTGCCACAACTGCCCAGTGAGCCATAAAATTCTTAATAGGAGATTCCCCCTAAAATTTCCTTGGAAAGCACATTTTCCTTATTTTATATGTACCAAATAGTTCAGGCTAGAGCAGCCCCCTTAGTCTTTTATCCAGATATAAGTGAATGTAATTGAACAGAAAGTTGATAATCTCTATAGAGAGAAAATCTTATTCTATCGTTCAGGAAGGGAAGGGTGCACATGCAGCCCGATGCAGTTGGGTGTCTTCAGTTTCTAATAGGTTGCTAGGTACGCTGCTCAGAGGTGTGTGTGTGTGTGTGTGTGTGTGTGTGTGTGTGTGTGTGTGTTTCATTCAGAGAAAGGTCTTATGCCTATCAAGTGTATTATTAGAAGAGTGGGATATAAATAGCCCAAAGCAGGTGAATTCCCAGGTGGCCAAACTACCCCCTATGTTTTCTACTCTCAGAAGGAGAAATAGCATGGTAAATGTCAAGACTAGAAACATTCTAGCCCTGAGTTAACATGGTTCACTTGTTTTAACATCTTTGTTTTCAGTGTTCTTAGAAAAACCACAAGTTATCTCTGTAGGCAATTTTGGCTTGACCAGTTGAGTTGGAGTTTCTTGACTCTCGGTCAAAAAGCAAAGCAAACTATATATCCCAGAGGAAGGGGATTCTCTTTCTTCTAATGATCCCTTTTCCCTCTAAATCTATCTAAGCTACCTCCAAAGAAAGACCAGAAGGAAGTGGATTGAGGAGTATCAGACTAAACTGAAAAAAAAAAATTTAGAATTTCCCAGAGAGCCATGCTACTTATCTGGGATACATGCAGCATTATAATGGTGACCCATTCCATAGTAAGCTATGAACTTATTAACAGAGGTTAAGACAAGGGAAATGCCAAAAGACAAAAATAATGAGGATTCCATCAGGTATTTTTGAAACAATATTCTGTGGTCATGGTAATTAATAACAATAGTGGCCTCCATCCAAAGTTAAATGGGAAGTTTCTGGGCTAATGGCCTTGAAGAAGTACTTTCTGTATGAGATTGTAGCTGCCTCCTTGGAAACCTGTAGCTCTGGCAAAGTCATATGCCTAGTTACCATCAGACAATCTTTATTGGAAGAACTGTTTCTTGATCAGTCCATATTGGTTATGACAATTTTCATCCTTCTTTCTGAGTGGAAAAAGACTCAGATAGTATTTCAGTTCAGAGACTGTTTTGATATGTTTGACTGTGAGTTCTTGAGTCATTGCTTGAGCCACTGAGAAGACTCTTCTGCTGACTGGAATGGACTTGCGCTAGAACATGCTATTTTGTCATTGTCTGAGAGTCATGCAGGGGAGAGGCATAGGTATTGCACAGACGTGATCTGTGAACAGATTTGAGAGGGGAAATAATAAGGGTGAAAATGGCGACAGAAGGTAGAATTGGTGTGAAGGTGTAGAAGTGAGACAGGCTTTGCTCACAGAAGAACTCAAATCACATAGGGTTTTGTGAGACAAGAAGTAATATAGACTTTGGCTTAAGGGCAACACGCTTTGAAGGGATTTTAAGCAGAAGGTAATTATATCAGATTGCCTTGGGGAAAGATGGTTTGGAAGGAAATGAGAATGTATGTATCTGTAGTACAAGGGAAGGCTGATTGCAGCCTGGTTGGGAAACAAGTACGACAGAAATCAGTGCCAGGGAAGGCTGCTCAGGATACATTCTCCAATGCCCACTGGGGATTATTTTTGGGAATAACTAGGTCTTGAATTTCAGTGTATTAACTTACAATGGTTTGCATTAAAAATTTGAAAGTGGCCAAGTGTGATGGTACACACCTTTTATCCCAGCATTTGAAAGGTRGAGGCAGTTGGATCTCTATGAGCCAACCTGGTCAATACAATGACATCTGGGCCTATCAGTACTACATAGAAAAACTGTGCCTTAAACATATTAACAATAATAATAAGTAATAATAATGTTAATAACAACAGTTGGGAGCATCTTTCTAAGAGTCAGAATGTTCCCAAGGGTGGAATTTCTCGCTGAAGTCTACTCCAAAAACTTCTGCATTAAATATAAACACAAATCTTGGAAAACTTCCCTGAACACTGTCTCACAGGGGCAGTATCTGTTATTTGTTTAGCTTCTTAATGCATATTTGTAACTTGCCACAGTATTAATGGCCTTCAGACTTCTACATTATGAAAAATTAACTAATTATTAATAATGCAGATAGTTATATTGCCAATTAAATGAAAGGTTTCTAGCTGCTCCATCTTAAAAGGATTCAGGATTTGTTTGCAAACAGATCTATTTTAGCACATAGCTGACTGACTTTAGGACCATTCACAGCTGGACAACTCATAAATGTATGTGGAAATGAATCTCAAGGACAATCAGATTTTATTTCTAGTGTCTAATCCATGCTCAGAGCTTTGGGATTTAATTACGTCTGCTTTAAAAAATGAGATAGAGAATTCAATTTCTTTTGAACCTAACTGCAGTGTTAATTTCAACTCATTGATGTATAAGGCTTTATAGTATTTTCTAACACACTACCTGGTACTGTTAGATTCTCAGTAAATATTGGCTACATTGTAGGACTCTGCTAATTGTATTGAAGTATATCAAATTATAAACCTAGCTCAGTTTCTGGATAAAAACTCCCCAATGAATTGAAAGCAGGGTCGTGAGGAGATATTTGATTATAATAGCATGGTAGATATTATGTGTATTTCATGCAGAAGAGATTTAAAAAATAGAAAAGAAGAGTCAGGCATATAGCATTACTAGCTCACTGCCTCTCACCTAGAATTGACACTTGATGGCACTTGCAATTCCAGAGAAACAACAAAAACAGGAGATCCTTTCAGTAAGAGGACCTCTGCACTCTAGACAGGCTGCCCTGGTTGCATTTGCTCTAGGAGAGGAGAGCAGGTACCTGGGAACTGAGRCATGATGCATTGAGCTGGTGTGCATGGAATATGTGTTCCGTTCTATCCCTCTTGGTGGTAACTCCTTGGCATGCAGAATGCTACAGATCAGTCTTTACTCCATTTTTCAACACTTTCACACTTTCTTTCACTTAGAACAATGATTTCTAGGTTCACTTGGAGTGTAACATGTAAATATTATGCATTTTTATGGCTGGATAAGATGTCACTGCATCTCTTCTGTTAGTAGACAGACATTTGAGTTGTTTATTTATTCGAATATTTGAATGGCTGGTTTTAATATTTATGATGAATCATTTGTTTTATGACCTGTTCTCAGCACTGTTAGGGATATACCTATAACAGTGAATTATAAGTTTTGTGGTGATTGTATGATCAGTTTTGGGGGAGCAAGCAGGTTGTTCTCTATATCTGCATCAACACTTGTCATTTTCTTTTGTTTTTAAACAGGCCTCTTTGTTTAAGCTGGTTATGAAGTAGCATCTCATTTTGGCTTTGATTTGCTTTCTTCTGATAACTAATGATACCCAGCATATTTTATAGGCTTGATGGATATTTGTATGAATGCTACTAGGTAAAGGGATGGTCCTTGAAAATATTATGATAAGCAGAAGGAGACAGAGAGAGTGGTTTGTACTTTTTAAGACCACTCATATGTCATGTTCTGAATTATAACAGTCAGAAAGCAACATAGTAGATCCTGGGGATGGTGCAGAGAKGGGCTCTTATGGAGTATTGTACTAAAAGTATTTTTGGAATTTATTAGAGGTAGTGTTTGCATAGCATTGAAAATGTGTTGAATGTTGTTTAACTGGCACTTTGAAACTCTCATTTTTGTTACAAGAATGCTGTCTTAGTAAAAATATACCTAGTTTGAGGTCAAACCTGAATCTTCAGTTTCTGTAGGAGGGTGGGCTGAATGACTGGATTCTCACCTCTCRTAGTATGTAGAGAAATTCTGAATAAGTCATGTTTTCAGTGCATATTGATTTTTGATAATATGCATGCATGATCTTGACAAGAAATCTCATGTTGCAAGAAGAGGCAATATTATGCTAAGAAGATGACATAGTGTTTTGTACTATACAAGTCCACGTTCTGAACATGTAAGAGCCAGGAGGCAGCATAGTGGGTCCTTGAGATGGCACAGAGAGGGTGCAGAGATGGTCTAAGCAGTCTCACTACCAAGTGATGCATGGTGGACTGCGGGGGACAGTTGACCATACACGGTAATTGGATTGAAGAAGAGAATTTAAAAAAGCACATGATCAAGAGGTATGGCCTTGGGCTGTTAGGGCATGGAGCAGAGCTGGAACTCCTGAGAACAGAAAATGTTCTGGGAAAGGCTGACCCCCACCCATGGAAATGGTCCAGAGATGCACCCACCCCCATACAGAGGCCTGAGAAACACTAAAAGGACATATATCTTTCTGACTTCGAGTAATGAAGAGGAGACATTGGAAATTCCAGGATTGACTTCATGATGCAAGACTATCCAGCTAGGAAAGGAGTCCAGGACCATCTCTCCAAGGAAAGTGAGGGTCCTAGTCCTGATGTGCACAGCACAGGCAAATGAGAAACTACTCATTTTTTTATGCTTCTGCAATTCAAATTCTCTGGGGAAAACCCAACCTCCATTGAAGGAATAAGGAACTAAATGATCGAGCARGGGGAAGCAGGTGAGCASGTGAAGCACCAGCAGTGAGTCCGAATGCTCATGTTCTGAGTAACTGAGAAACAAGGGAAGGAGAACAGCATCCTGATACCTGCGGGGAGCACGCAGCTGCCCGTTAGCCCAGGGAAACCTGGCTGAAGAGACTTTGAAGAGAAAAGGCAGTCTGGGATCTGACCTGCATGCTCTCCTGTGCTGGAGACCAAGATCCTTAGGCTTTTTCCTGGGGATCAAGAGTGCAGGGAATGTTTAAGCAATTCTTTTTTTATATTCAACACAATATATATTTTATACCAATCATAAAAATGATGGACATGTTATTAAATGGACATAAAAAGATAAAGTCTTTTCATTTGTTTGTTTCATTTTTAATAGAGCTTAAAATCTTGGCTCTTACTGTGGTACAAACCCAAACTAAGAACAATTTTTAGACATTGGAGTTCATTGTAATAAGGCTGTACTTCAGTGTCTCTCACATCACCAAAGGATTTTACCTCCATGGTAGCTAAGGTAAGAGTTGACAGTTCTGCTGCGCCAAGGAATGAATTGTAGGCATAATTATTTGGATACAGATTTCCTGCTAGGGTCAAAGCTATTTGACTTGTGTGATTGTCATCATTCTCAGCCCACGGAGAACAGGTTACATTTATTTAAGGAATGTTGTGTGTATTAAGATGGTCTATCCATGAAGTCATCAACTGTTTCAATGAACAATGGTTCTGCTTGGAGGATGGCACATTAGGTGAGGGTAAGATTCTGGTCCATTGGCTGTGATGGTTTTGAAAAGCCTTCATCTCAGAAAAAGAGTAACATAAGGTCATCTTCTACAAAATTGATACAATAATTATAAATATCAAACAAAACATTCAGTCTCACTCTGTTCTTCTCTTACAAGCCACCTCCCAAATTAAKTTCTATGTTTCTTTAGGCTGTTTAAGTAATTTTAAAATATGTAAGCTATTCTGAAAACCATAGTATACTGTAAAAACATCAAATARACAATTCTACTTATAAAGAGGCTGAGATAGGAGAAGCATGATTTCAAGATCATTATGTGGTATACAAAAGACACTATCATGTACAAACAAGCAGAAAGTGTGCATGGATTGTACAATATTGGACATATCTCTCCAATTACCAGATTAGAGAAACAACTGGGTGACAGCCAACAAATTTCAAATTCCTCATTTTTTAATTTCAATTGATTATGATATGTGGGTAATATGAACTTTCATATTAAGAGATATTAAAGAAAAGTGATGGTTATTTCCTGTTGTTTTTGTTGTTAGAGGTGGAATTAAGTTGGTGTGGGTTTGCTGAAAGTTTACTTTCTTGCTTTGTYTAGGGTGTAGTTTTTGTCCTTGTGTTGGTGTTTTCCATCATCCTTAGTAGGACTGGGTTTGTGAAAAGATATTTTGTAAATTTGGTTTTGTCATGAAATATCTTGTTTGCTTCATCTATAGTAATTGAGAGTTTTGCTGAGTATAGTAGCCTGAGCTGGCACTTGTGTTCTCTTAGGGTCTGTATGACATTTTGCCCAGGATCTTCTAGCTTGCATGGTCTCTGGTGAGAAGTCTAGTGTAATTCTGATAGGCCTGCCTTTATATGTTACTTGACCTTTTTCCCTGACTGCTTTTAATATTCTTTCTTTGTTTAATGTATTTAGTGTTTTGATTATTATGTGGTGGGAGGAATTTCTTTTCTGGTCCAGTCTATTTGGACAGAAGTTCTGTAGGCTTCTTCTATGTTTGAGAACATCTCTTTCTTTAGTTTAGAGGAGTTTTCTTCTATACTTTTGTTGAAGATATTTACTGGCCCTTTAAGTTGGGAATCTTCACTCTCTTCGATACCTATTTTCCTTAGGTTTGGACTTCTCGTTGTATCCTGGATTTCCTGGATGCTTCGGGTTAGGAACTTTTTGCTTTTTGTGTTTTCTTTGACTGTAGTGTCAATGTTTTCTGTGGTATCTTCTGCACCTGAGATTCTCTCATCTATCTCTTGTATTCTGTTGGTGATGTTTGTATCTATGACTCCTGATCTCTTTCCTAGGTTTTCTAGCTCCAGGGTTGTCTCCCTTTGTGATTTCTTTACTGTTTCTAGTTCCATTTTTAGATACTGGATGGGTTTGTTCATTTCCTTCACCTGTTTGTGAAGGAAATTTTGTTCATTTCCTTCACCTGATTGTGTTTTCCTGTAATTCTTTAAGGGATTTTTGTGTTTCCTCTTCAAGGGCTTCTAGTTGTTTACCTGTGTTCTCCTGTATTTCTTTAAGGGAGTTATTTATGTCCTTCTTAAAGTCCTCTATCATCATCATGAGAAGTGATTTTAGATCCCAGTCTTGTTTTTCTGGTGTGGTGGTGTATCCAGGACTTGCTATGGTTGAAGAATTGGGTTCTGGCGATGCCAAGTAAACTTGGGTTCTGTTGCTTATGTTCTTATGCTTGCCTCCCTCCATCTGGTTATCCCTAGTGCTACCTGCCCTCGCTATATCTGACTGGAGCCTGTCTTGTCCTTCCTGTGATCCTGGTTGTGTCAGAACTCCTCATAATCAAGCTGTCTTTGTGATCCTGTGATTCTGGGATCCTGTGATCAATTGATCCTGGGTGTGTCTGAGCTGCTGGGAGTAATTCTTTTAGGCAGTAATTTAAGAATTACTTTTAAAAGTAATTCTTTTAGTAATTAGGCTGTAATTCTTTCAATTCCACCCTTGAGTATGTTTACCGTGATGCTCAAGTAATCTTTTGTTTTAACATAGAAATAGCTGTACAAGTTTAAGGTCCACAACTTGATGGGTTCGGAGCTAAGTGCCTATCCATAACCCCAAGATCGTAAACAAGTCTGTCACCTCCCAAAGTTTCCTCCTGTCCCTTCATCATCATCATCATCATCATCATCATCATCATCATCATCATCATCATCATCATCAAGAACCCTTAACCGAAGAGGTACTTTCTTAATGGATGGGACACAAGTCTCCTCAACACGTACACAAACATGATGTGCAACCATGTCTGTAGATATGTCAGATTATAATGCTCATTTCACAGTACATATGTATGCTGACCCATCAAGTCGTTAACAAAAGGCTTATCTGTGTAGCAAATTYTACAAATAAAGCTTCAGGTACTGTACTGTGTGGAAGATCTCCAGACATACTTATCTTACAGTACTGTAGRTCTCTCCCATTGAACCATCAATGCACACACCTTCTTGGGCAAATATTTGCCTTAATTCTTCTTGGTAGTGTAGCCTGACATTGCTTAGTACTGTGAAGAGAGAAGCCTTATGAGCTGCTAAATGAGACTGTAGAAAAACAAACCCTGAAGCAACCTTTAAACCCACTTTAGCACTCATTCAGCACTCTGCTGCTAATTTATTCCACCTGTTGGTAAAGCAACAGGAAAAGTGGGAGCTTCCTGTGATTAAGTAAAATYCTGCCCAAAGCTCTAGATGGAGCCARTGGTGAATGAGGWYTTGAGAAAGTGTCCTGTTCACCTCAGCCCTGGGTACAAATGAAATGGCTTTTGWCAGTGAAACCTGGAATTTGTATAAAGAAGAGGGGTGCTGCGTGGATCTATCATARAGCTCTAACACTTTCCTTAGCAACTGTGCATGAGGAAGACCTGTGTGCAGGGTCTTTACTCTCACCAAAGCCCTCACTAGAACCGAAGCATGTGTGGGGACCATGAATTTCACATCAATGGCTCTGTTAAGCAGCTCACACACACTTGCCTCCAGTGGACTTTTGGRAAAAGTAAACTTTCTACTAAAAACAAAGCAAGTTCTAGCATCCCACTTACTGGGTGTATATCTAAAGGAAATGAAGTCAGCATATCAACAGATACCCAACTCCTGTGTTTGCCATTCATGCCAGTGAGTACACGAGATCGCTGGGATGTCCATCAATGCCACTGAATGAAGATCATGACCATGTGCAGAGCAGAAGATTATTACTCGGCCTTAAAAGGAGGTAAACTCTAATTTGTGGTAACTTGGATGTGTCTAGAGATATTTATATTCAATGAGATAAGCCAGGCCCAGAAGGACAAGGGTGGAAGCTAGAAATAAACTCAGAGGAGCAAAGCATGGAATGCTGCTTACCAGAGTCTGGAAAGCATAAGAGAAAGAGATGAGAGAGAAGAGGATAGACAATAATTTGTAGTTCCAGAAGAAAAATGAGGTCTAGTCTCACCAACACAGTAGGACAGAAAAATTATACATTAAAACATATTATATATGTGTGTATCATAACACAATTGCTACAAATTTATTATATATTTTGCAAAAGTTTAGAAGARTTCCAAGCTTCCCAACACAAAGCCATAAGTACTAAAGGAGGGRAAAATGCGAGTCGCCCTGACTTGATCATCATGCATTGGCTGTCAATATCAAATAGCTATGTCCTGTCACACTGGTGCACATGATCACTGCATGTCCATTTAAGTAATCAAAATGTGAAGGGTAAATATTTTCTGTTTTTAAGCACTGGATTGGAGAGAGAACAGGTAATTAAAATGTGAGGAAAAACTTGGGGAGGTGAGAAGTTCTGAGCCCTGAGTGTGGACTCTGTGATGTTGAGTGAAGGATCTGGAACCCCAGTGCTCAGTAGTGCCTTCAGGAAGGCACAGTCAAAAAGCAGTGATGCTTTATATCATTCAGTTGTGGAGGGTGGACACTGACCAATTGTTTTCTTCTCTCATAAGTGGTGAGAAGTAACGTCAATGCCTCCATTAGGGGAGGGACATCTCCTTTATTTAGGTACCATATATTTCTATATGTTTGAGGATTATGACTACATCATARAAGTTATGACAATATGATATATAATTTTTCAGTGTCAGCATGGTTATTATTAACTGACCCTGGCAGATACTAAGTTGATTTTAAGCCAATCTTCTGCAATTTTCTCGTGCTCAGTAAATAAAGATATTTTTAACATTACTTGAAAGTCAAGATTAGCTTATCTGGCCTCTTTGTGCCCTTCTCTGTAAATATCAGTTCAGAGCCTTCTGAATTAATTGCTTCTTGAACACACAGTTACTGCTCACTTAGCCCTGTGCAAAGAAGTAGGTCATTCTGCTTATTGGAATCTTGCTGTTCTGTAATTGTATGAAGAGCAGATGATTATAGATGGGTTTACATGACTTTAAGGCAGGTAAATTTAGGATCTTTAAAGAATAAATACATAGATACAAAAACTCAATGATTTTTTTTTCTTTTTTAAACACACATTTAATGCTTAAAATGTGGTAAGTTTTCTCATTCTTAAGAGTGGTGTGTAACTTGGGAAAGAGCCTGGTTTCTCAAATCAGAATAACACTTATAACTAAGTAACAAAGTAGAAGAAAGAGCTGCTTTTCTTTTATTTTTGACGCAGTCAAAACACTCTGAAATTTAGGTGCATATGCTTTAATAAAACAAAGAGCTGTGTGTGATCTTTATTTTTTTATTTTGGTCAGATATACACTTCTCTTCCTCTTGATTTAGGTAAAAAACTTAAGTCTCATTATCATTGGAAAAGTTGCTGATAAATATCATTAAAGAGGCTGCATTTATGATACTTTGAAAATGGAATGTTTGTTTAATGGACCCTACCGTGGAGTATAGCTGTGTAGAAAGGGTATATTTTACAAATCCAGACCTTCCGAAATTTTTCAGGTAGAATTTCCTTTAGATGAAGGAAGACTCCTCTCCCCTGAGCTTGGCCAGTTTGCCCCCACTCATGTGATTTCTCCTTGTGCTCACATTGATACTTTAACTTTACTGAACAAAGTAAGTAAAATTGGTGTGGCAAAAGGAATGGCACCTTGATGGCAGAGGAATTTGACTACCGTCCAGTTAGAGTCCTCCCTGAAAGCAGTCAGAGAGATGGGAAGTGTATGGAGGAGGTAAGAGAGAGGAGCCACTGGAAAGTAACAGAGTGGATTGTCTCTAGGCTTCCTGYGCTAAGGATTCTCCCAGAATCTGCATGTTACATGGAAAGGGAAGCTGAGGAACTCATCTGTCAGGGTAGGCAGAACAATGACTGCCTTAAAGGCMCCATCTTTAAAGATGCCTTGAGCCTGACTGTTGCCTCTTGTGGCAAAGGAGACAGCAGATAAGACTGAGGTAGGATAGGAAGATTTTCACAAGATCCTTATAAAGAGATGGTGAGGACCAAAGATAGAAGAAATTGACAATGGGAGAAAGTGGGAAGCTATGACACTCACATTTGAATTGGTAGGCCTACCAAAGCCTGGTGCCGGTGGGCCCAGTGGAACCTGATACAGGTGGGCCTAGTGGAGCCTGGGGCAGGTGGGCCCAGTGGAGTCTGATGCAGGTGGGCCCAGTGGAGTCTGATGCAGGTATACCCCATCCATCCAATGAAGAATGAAAATGCTGGGTTGGAAAGAATTCCTCCTGGTAGACAGTCTATRYGCTGGGAATTTGGCTATGTGTACCTTCAGACTAAAAATATTGCCTTCTCTTGGGTCTCAACTCTTCAGGCCTTTGGTCTGAAACTGCAATCAGTGACTACCATGGTTCCCAGGCCTTTGGGCTGGACTAGTAACCAAGCCAATTTCTTATGAAGAAACACATTCCCTCTCCCGCAGTCTCCCTCCTTCCTCCTCTCTCCCTGTTCCTCTCTTCTTTTTCCTCTCCCTTTCTCCAGTATTGCTTCTCTGGAGAACATTAACTCATACTTTGTAACCAATCATTGTCTTAACCATTTTCTTGACTCATTTTCTGCCAATATGCTGGTGATGTATAGACTTTAGTCTTCAGTGTGAATTTCTTCATATCTACATGCCATGGTTTGGATGTCAACTGTTCCCTATATGCTTTCRTATTTGAACACTTGGTCCCAGATAGTGAAGTTGTTTTGAGAGGTTGTAGAACTTTTGGGAAGTGGGACCTAGCTGAAGGAAAGACGTTAATAGAGGGCACCTGACTTGAGGGGATACACACACACACACACACACACACACACACACACACACACACACACCTCCTAGCACCACTTTCTGTCTGGTCCCTGTTTCCTGATCTATTGAAATGTGAGGAACCTCATTCTCCTATTCCTATGAGCTCCATTATGCATTGCACACTGTGGCAGACTGTTCCCTCTGAAACTGTGACCCAAAATAAATCACGCTCCTCAATTTGCTTCTTTAAGCTATTTTGTTACTAATGAGAAAAGGGAACTGATTTGCCATGCTTTTAACCACAACAAACACATTCATTAATGTTCTACCTTTCTCCTGGGAGCCTGTGTGTAGCTTTTGTATTTTGTGCTTTTGGTCTTTTATTTATTTATTTATTTTTGTACGATTGTCTCCAGACTAAGTGTCCTCAGTACTGCACGATCTGAGTTTTGTTTCACTTCAGGATTTCTAACTTTTGGGTGTTATTACCCAAAAGAGCACTCAGGTGCTACAGGCCTCTAGCCTACAAAGGAACTAGGGAATATATGGGCTAAGATRAAACTATAAACTCTACCTCATTCTGTGTGAATGAGAGCTACACAGGAGAGACATGAACACACTCTCTCAATGTCRATCACCCCAGATCCCTTCCCTAGAGAAAATAGGGACAAAGAGACATGAATCAGAACATATACAGAGGGTAAGAGGCAGAAGGTGACACACATAAAGCCATAAAACAAGAATAAAAGGACATTTGCTAAAGAGTGGAGCCCAAAGGAGAAGACAGACAAGGAGTCAGGTGAGCCCTACCCCCATGTTGGGWATGCCCTATTCCCCATAACTCATCAAAGCCTGGATACGAACTCTGGTGTGGTTGCTCTAGTCCACAGGTCCCTCCTTATGGTGGCCTCTAGAACAGCTCTAGAACCATCCTCAGACAAGTTCAAGGAGCTCTCGACCTTGTACCATTACTTTGATGCAAATAAACCTCTTTTCTTATCAGCTACCCAGCCTCTGGTATTTTTGTTATAGTAAAAGAACAATGGATATAGTCAATGATGTTGAATATGAATCCTTTGGCCATTCTCTGTAGAAATGTCTATTCTGGTCTTTTGACCTTTTCTTCTTGTTGTTTTGAGACAGAATTTCACTATGTAAGCCAAACTAGCCTCGAATTTATGGAATAGACAGGACTTGAACTGACCCGCTGCTCTCTGCCTTCTGAGTGCTGGGATTAAAGTATATGCCACCATTTTTAATTAGTGTATTTACCCTCTTGCTCTTGAGCCATGTGATTCTCATATAGTTTGGATATTTGCTCCTTAACAGATAAGAGATTTTCAAATATTTTGTTTTGTTTCATATGGGTTTTTAAACTGTGTCTTTGATTTCTGTGAAAGATAATAGTTTTGATAGAGAGCTCAATGAATCAACAGATTATTTGGAGCTCTGTGGACATTTCAAGAATATTAAAGTTCTTCTAATCCAGGAAGACAGACAGCTTTCCATTCTTTTGCATCTTTGACTACTTTTATCCTGTAAAAATTATACTTCCTTGGGAAAATCCATTCCTGATTATTTTAACCTACTTGTTTAATTTCTATTGTAAATGGGATTGTTTTCCTCTTTTTTTCAGATAGTTTGCTGATAAATAGGAATACTAAAGATTTTCACAAGTGGATTTTATATCTAGTATTTTTTCTCATTCCAATTATAAGTTCTTCCAGATTTTATATGTGTGTATGGATACATGGATATCTGTGTACATGCATTAATGTGTCTTTGTATGTGTTTCTGTGTCTATGTCTGTGTATTTGTGTATGCACACCTGAGCATTTGAGTCTCTGCATTGGATGTAAATGGTACATTTTCCAAATAGATGACCTTTTCTTTTTATTATCTAACCGTACTGTGTAGGACTTCAACTGCTATATTAAACATTGAGCACCTTTGTGTCCCTGACCTTAAGACAAAGACCCTTCAGCTTTTCACCAGGGAATATGTCAGCGGTATATGGCCTTTATTCAAGCCTACTTTTTGCCTGGATACTTCTATGCCTACTCAAAGGAGGCCAGAAGTCTTGTTATATTGTTGTGCTTTTGAATTTTCATTATTCAAAATTTTGAGACACAAACTCAAGTCAGTGGGACTAACATCTAGCTGTTATCTAAAGAACTGGCCAAGTGGAAAGGCCTCAGCTTCTGTGCGTCTCGCAGCCAGCAATTCACCA
>BDUI01013418.1:19407-30430 GCA_002335545.1 Apodemus speciosus | reverse complement strand
ATAGGGTTCCAAGAAAACCAGAAAGTGTGGATCCCCGGCAGCTGGAGTAGGGGCGGTTGTGAGCTGCCATGCAGTCTTCTGCCACAGCAGTAAGTACCCCAAGGAGCATTCTGTCTCCAATCACCCCATTTCAAGAATCATCTTAATTTCTTGTATTTTCAAAAAGCTCAAAATGTTTATTATTCTTGAAAAATATATTTTTATTTGTGTGTGTGTATGTGTGTGTGTGTGTGTGTGTGCGCGTGCACTTGTGAAGGCCAGAAGGCAGCACTGGATCCCCTGGAACTGGAGTCCCATGTGGCTGTGAGCTGGGGTGCTTGGAACTGAACTCAAGTCCCTGAAGGTGCAATGTGTGCTGTTAACCAACCACCACGTCTCCAGCCTTTATTTTTTTGTGAGTGCTTTGCCTGAACGTATGCACGAATACCATATGTCATCACTGCCCACGGAGGGCAGAGGTGAGTGCTTTGCCTGAACGTATGCACGAATACCATATGTCGTCACTGCCCACGGAGGGCAGAGGAGGGCATCAGATTCCCCATGGAACTGGAAATACAGGTGAACAGCCATTAGGAAGCTGAGGAGACGGAAGTCTGACAGAATTGGCCCTCTGTAAGAACAGTCAGTACTCTTAGTGCTGAGTCATGGTCTCTCTAGCTCCCAGAATCTTAGTGTTAAGTCTTATGTTTTAGCTTTCAAAAATATAAAACTTGGGAACATAATAACTCTCCCCAAAATAATCTTTTTACTTTTGGCTAAAAGAATGATTCAAGTGTTTTAAGTGCTCTGGCTACTTTCTAAGAAGAATGTAGCCTTTGTAATAAGAGCTTCTAGCAAAGGAAGGAAAAAGAGCTAGGGCACTGATCAGAAAGAGTATGAACTCTGTCTCCCACAGGTGACTATCGAGGAAGAAATGAGAGTGATAATAACCTGCCATGCCCCTGAAGAGGCAGTCTGAGCACCCTGGGATCATGGGAAGTAAGTTTCACAGGTTGAGAAGGCCATCTGTTAAGAGCTTGTGTCATTGAGCACCATATGCAAAGTCTGAAGGCTAAGGCCTAGTTAATGGGTCTCAAACAGCAGCATTCTACACAGGGAGGGCATTGGAAGCTTGTCTATTCCATTCCATTAGCAATACAGCACATGTCACCTCAGCCGAATAAACAGAAGTTGACCACATGCTTGCTTTGAGATTTCACATTAAACAAGAAAGGCAGAATTAGAAGTATTTTGTGTTACTGCATATTGGTTTACCGGACATTCTGATTTCAAAATGAAAAGAAAACACAATTGGGCTTTTGGTCACTACTTAAGCTGTCTCCTTAAGCCTGCATTAGAGAAAATGCAAAGTCAGCCACTTAAACAAATGGGGTTTAGGCCAATGAGAATTAGAGCAGGGCGCTGGCTGCTCCCCCACCCCCCACCTGTGCAGCTGCCTCATCCAGATGCTAATACATAGCAGGAGCAGATGCGAGAGCCTCCAGCAGACAAAGGGTTAGGTGTCTTTACAGCCAGGTGAGATTTTTCTGGACCTCTCAGTCACACCATCTGGGATTATACATATCTGAGTCACACCCWAGTGAAGAATTGATTATGACTAAGAGATTTCCTATGAACGTCAATGGCTACTTTGGCTTCACAGAAACAAAAACAAACCTAAACAAAAAAACCATTTGTTAATATTCAGCCAACTATTACAGCTGAAGGACTGTTCATACTAAAGCCTTTTCTCCTTTAGCCCAGGTTGGCCTTGAACTCAGAATGTAGTTGAGGATGGCTTAGAACTCCTGATCCTCAGCTTCTGGGGCTGAGATATCCCAGGAGCCGGATAACAGGCATATGTGGCCACGCCCAGCCACACCCAAGCCTTTCTAAGCCCACAGTAGGCACTAAGGACCAGCCAAGAAAGGCACAGTTCAGGAGCTTTCCCACAAACACAAGTCAGGGAAGGGTTCAATGTGCAAAGTCTTTTATTTAAAATTTCGAAAAGTTAAGACTTAGGACCACCTCAGTATGTGCCATTCCTGGGTACGTATGGAGGAACGGCAGGTCTGAGCTCACGCAGAGCTGCGTTTGCATTCACAGAACTCTGTAGGCACTTTAAAAGTGAAGCTTGGCTTCAAAATACAAACACTGGGGGCTTTGGCTCAACCTTTTAATATAAAAAATTCACTGATGTACAAAAATGTGAAAGAGTGACAATGACAACATATGGAACCCTGTGATTGACAGTCCCCTTGTGTGCACTCCATGGTGCACATGCACCCGCCCACACATCCTCGAGTGTGGAAACACAAAGTAATGCAAACCAGTGCTACCAAGAAGTGCCGACATGTGTGTCCTCCGAATATCCGCCAATCACAGATCAGGATTTACTCCAACATTCAGTAACAGCAAGCACAGCATCTTCCTAGGAACAGCGAGGCTGACTTCTTACTCACGATGGACCAGCACAAATAAACCAAGTAGAAACAGTACTGCATACTAAAAAATGAAACAGGAACACGTGTCAGGGATGCTTCCAACATCTCTTAAGTTTGCATCGGCATAAACTCAATTGTGACCAGGATCAAAACTAAACTACATTATTCTTCCATGCTTTAACTGTGAACGATCCATTTCAGTTTCCAGAGTTAAACAAAAGCTCACTAAGCATGTGGCTGCTGAGTGATCCTCTCAACCCAAGATCCGTTCACTCTTAATCAAGCATGCAGTTGTACTCTCACCTTAAATTTAGGATAGTCATTCATGAGGATTGTCACAATTCCAATATAGGGAACAAACCTAGAACAAACAAGTAGACAAACAACTTATCATCACAGAAAAACACCCTAGACGAAGCAGCTGCTAACATTTACTACTAATCACCAGTGCCTTGCAGAGTACTGATTTTCAGCTCACAAAGTCCACTTGCATACATTATATGTTCCTTTCAGTAGCCTGCTACAAGGAAGTTAGGATTATTACCATTTTATAGATGAGGAAACAGGATCACACGCCCAAGGTGCATGGCTTGTGTGTGGCAGAAGCAGTCAGTACCCGGCCAGGGATCTTAGGTCTCTAGTTGGTATCTCCAGTGCTAGGAGATACCTCACAGCCTGCAGGGAGCTGCCAATCGTGGCGGCACACACACTGCAAGGTGCTTCTTGTCGGGTAGTCACTGAAGAGAAGAGCTCAGGGCCCCACCACCCACTCATTTAACCATAGTCTGGCTTTGGCCCTCTTAATCCTGATTCTATTTATTAGATAGGGTCTTGAAGTGTACCCAGGCTCGCCTTGAGCTTACTTCCACCTGCCGTAGTCTCCTAAAATGCTGGGATGAGTACACGTATCACTGTGCCTAGCTTGGAAATTTTTCTAGAACCATTTTATCACCACATGCCGCAAACCAGTCTTAGCCTCCATCTTCATATATACTTCTTCAGTTTTTTTTTTTTTAATTCTTAGATTTATTTATTTTATTTATGTGAGTATTTTGCCTGTGTGAATGTATGTACATATACCTGGTGCCCACAGATGTCAGAAGAGGCCCCTGGATCCTCTGGACATGGAGTTTCAGATGGTTGTGAGCTGCACATGGGAGTTGAGAATCGAACCCAAGTCCTTTGGAAGAGCAGCCAGTGATCTTAACCAGTGAGCCATCTCTCCAGCCCCAGTATTTAGTTTTAATGACTACAACTTACTCTTGAAATCCTTCCTCTTTTGTTTCAATAACCCACAAACCTAATATTTCTACACCTACCTCTAGATTGCTGTATCTGTACTTTTGTTTCTTTCTCAGATTGCAACTAGAGATGGGTGACCAAGCCYACCTGGCGTTTACAGCGGCTCTGGGGACCTGACGACACTTTGACCACTGGGTCATCTCCCCAGCCGTGTATCCACTAGTTTTTTCTTCATCCCCTCAAACTGAGCACAAAAACCTGGTGACAAACCTTAACGCATTCCATGCACTTGCCTTTGAGGTCTCTGTCACAATGTTAAGAGCTTTGTTGCTCTAATTATACGGTATCGCCTCTCCTCTGACTCTCTGAGAGCAGCGATCTTGATCTCCCATRATCTCAAAGCCTCGCACACCCAACCTTCCAGTCRACATGTCCAGGTGCACATGCACGCGTGTGCTCACACTCCCACACCGTCTCGCCATGCTAGAGCTCAAGCTCAGGCTCCATCCGGGCCAGGCGCTCACTCTCTGCTGAGCCTTGCCTTTGGCCCAGTACTGACTGATGGAATGTTTGAGCAGGCTTTTCTTTTCATTTTCTTGGGAATTTCATTTTTACCAGGCTTTAAATCTCCTAAGAAAGACACCTCAACACTGTAAGACTTCAGAGCAGGAGCTGGGCTAGTGGTACACACATTTAATCCCAGCCCTTGGTAGGCAGAGGCAGGTAGATGGATCTCTGCGTTCAAGGCTAGCCTGGTCTACATATCAAGTTCCAGCTCAAATAATGCTATACAATGACACCTTATCTCAACAACAACAACAACAACAACAACAACAACAACAACAATTCAGGATAAAACAAGGAAATTCTCAGGGCGTCACTGATGTGATAGAAAAGGAGGTGAGCAAACGCAATGTCACCTTTGCTCATTCTCCCATGGCTGACAGACTTCCAAGTAGACTGGCCATAATGTGGCAATGTCCCCAGTAGACTTCAACTCTCTCATCACGGTCCACTTTCACTGTGCACAGACCCTTCCTGGTATGTCACAGGCCAGAGAAACAGAAATCACCTCCCAGCTAACACCTCCGCTACCAAAGCCACAGGCAAACAGACAACGTTCTTAGTGTCCTTCGCTTTCTGTTGACAACTCTTCTTCCTTTCCATCCATCTCCTGAGTGCTTTTCAGAAACCAAACTGGTCTTTCTCCCTCCCTTCCCCCAAATTCCCTTTCCATATGCTGATGTTTCTGAACAGTTGGATCTTCTTTAACAGAGTCACTTGGGGCTGCAGCTGCAGCCCAGAAGGCAGAATGCTGGCCCAGCATAAGGAATGAAGCCCTGGGTTTGATCTCCAGCACTACATAATTCAGGTATGGTGGTGCACACCTAAATCCCAACATCTGAGAGGTGGAGCCAGGAGTCATCCTCGGCTACAACAGAGAGCTGGAGGCCAGCTTGGGCTACATGAAACACTAAATCACCAGGTATACTTTTCTAGTGTCCCCAGGTTTTCTGAGTTTAAACAAATCCCTGAAACATGCACCCCAAACAATGCTCTTGCACACTCAAGTTCAAGATGTTTAGGTCTGATGTTTAGGTGTCTGCCTCAGGTACACGGCGGCAAGCAGTTTCACCACAGCAAACCTGTGTCAACATGTGGCTTCTCTAAGAGCTACAAAGAATTGCTAAGCTCTGAGAGGAACGAAGGCTCTTAACCACTGAGCTAGCGATCCAGGTTTTTCAAAACAGGGTCTCACTGTGCAGCTGCAAACAGCTTCCCCTGGAGAGCACCCTGTCCCTGCCCCCGGCCGCTATGAGTACACATGTGCCACCGCACCTAGACACAAGCTTTGTATTTTATTTACATGTAATTTACATGCATTTTATGGCACATCACTTTTTATGGGATATTTTACTACATGTATACAGTGTACACTACACACGTCGGGGTCATTAGTATTTACTCTACCATCAAAGCCTGAGGCGCACTTCAGGGGCATTTTGCCTGAGGCACTTCACTTCTTGTTAGGCACGCGTCCTCTTCTGTGGGGCGTTTTGTCTGGATGCTCCAGCGTCACTATCCTGCTCCCCTCTTTACCTCATTCTTTTTCACTGTAACATTTGTACYGACTCTCCTGCCCGTCTCTCATCTTTTTCTGACACTGCTTTCTTCTCTGTGACTAACGGGTCCAACTTTCTGGTTTTCCAAGTAATCTCTATTAAATATTTTTAGTTGGTACAGTATTAGTTTCATTTCTAAAAATTTTATTATATGCTACCTTGAAAATTAGGATAGGTAAAAGAAACCAAACACACAAGGCCACAATTGTGATTGTGTTTACAGGAGACACCCCACACGAGCCACGCCTAMACAGCAGGTTAGCACAGTCAGCAGCTGCAGGAGGAAGGGCGTGAGCTGGGCCTGCTAATGAGTGTGGAGAGAAATGATCTGGAAGTAGATAGTAGTGATGGTTCACAAACTTGTAGATACACTAAAATCTGTGAACCATGCCCCTTCAAATAGAGAATCTTATGTATGAATTCCGTTTCAGTAACATTTTTAAAAATAATCTGGCTCAGAACCATTGGTGTCGGTGTGGAGCAACTCAGACCCCCCCCCCCCTTTTTTAATTGGAAGGTAGCTGCACCACCATCCAGGCTTGCCTGAGAGAGTAAGGTACAGCCTGACTCTGAAATATCAGCTTAGTGCTTTAAAATACAATTTCCACAGAGGTGTCACGCTCGTGGCAGAGTCGACGAGGGAGTTAGGCAGGGAAGCCTGTCTGCCAGCTGTCCCCACCCCAGGTGGTGTATATTTCATAGAAACAGAACTTAATTCAGATTATTACATTTTTTATTAAAAGCCACTAAAAGGTTTATACTATCGAAACTGAGATATTAGTTTAAATTTTATATAGTTTGGAACTTTAAAAAAAAAATATTCAGGGGCTGGAGAGATGGCTCAGTGGGTAAGAGCACCAACTGCTCTCCCAAAGGTTCTGAGTTCAAATCCCAGCATGGGGGCTCACAACCACTCATGAGATTTGATGCTCTCTTCTGGTGACTGAAGATAGCTACAGTGTACTTACATATAATAAATAAATAAATCTTTAAAAAAATGTTCAGAAAGAAGTTCCAGGAGAGGAAGCCTAAATCCTCTACCTGGAAAATAAGATGTCCTTTTTTACCCACCCAGGGCAGCCTGGACAGTCACAATGACAAGCCAAAGAACCAAGTGCACACGAAGGGACACGCTTACCTGGAAGAAGCCTACCGAAAAATTTGTCAAAAAGCTTTGAAATGTGCATATTCTTTACTTAGTAATTTTTTTTTTTTTAAATTTTACTGGGAAGACTGGGTAGAAGCACTGGATATATCTAACAACAGTACAGCGTTCACAAATGCAAACTAGAAATAATGCTAACCAGGGCCAATGCTAGGCCAGCTAGCCAGCAGCCAGCCGTATGAGCTACCCAGAGAATGGATGCTAGTCTGCGAGTGATGATAAATGTGTTGATTCGTAAGTACACTAGTGACCCTGGAGTGAAAAGGTCATTACATGTGCAATAGTGTGACTATTTTCTTATTTAACAAATGTCGCCAGGCATGACAGCGCACGCCTTGAATCCCAGCACTTAGGAGGCACAGGCAGGTGGATTCTGAGTTCAAGGCTGGCCTAGTCTACAGAGTGAGTTACACAGAGAAAACTTCTCAAAAAAGAAAAAAAATTGATGAGGGTGAAAGAAAGTGCAGCAAGCCCACTTTCCAGTGACCGGAGCTTCCTTGTCACTGTAAATGTACCTGCAGATCTACAACCAAAGGAAAACAAACACTGAGGAGTCAGATGGGTCTGAAAATGATAGGAGCATCTTTGGAAACAAGGAAATTTGGAAATCTATTTCTCAGAGCCATCGATGACCTAATGTAGATTGTGTTTAGCTCGAACATAGGATATAAAGGTTCCCCTGAAGTTGTGTACACACACACACACACACACACACACACACGCACGCACGCACGCACGCACGCACGCACGCACGCACGCACTCACTCACAGACAAAACAGTATTGTTTATTCTGATCTTGGATTCCTTTACATTTCTCATACTACAATTAAAGAGATTTTCTTTCAGAAACAGCCACCTGTTCTGCACAGCACAGTGTCACAGTGAGGTGACAGTGCACACATGATTTATGTAGTAAGGAGGGGATGTTCTGACAACAGTAAGAACGCTATGAAGCACTAACAGAGAGCCAGCACCCACACACCCTGGTGAGGGACACCACGCCAGCGATCTGCTGCGATGCTCTGAGTGTYGGCTCCGGAGCTTACAGCCACTTAAGCCCACCAGCAGCGTGATCTTAGATGTGTAACATGGCTTGTCTGAATTTCCTCATCTGCAGAATGGGAGTCTTAGAATTGTTTGGAGGTTAAAATGAAGCAATACTTATAAGGCACATATAATGAGTCTGGAAATAGCAAGCCCTAATAAAGGTGAGTTATTGTTAATACTATTAATACATTAAAGTAGTAATTTCATACTTCCTTATATCAGTAACTTACAATACCTGTCCTCCACTGATCTGCTCTCCTGATAATATCTGAAATAAACAGGCTTAATATAATTTAAAATTTTCATTTGATCTTATCAATTTTAAGATTGAAATAAAACAATATAGGCTATATTAACAATAAAATTATTTCAGATAAACAATTTAAATTGTCTCAATAAAATTCTAATAACTTGTTTCATGAAGCAGTAATACTATTCTGGATTCTAATAGCCTAGCCAAGTACAGATATCAATGCTCCTTGGGTGAACTGAATACACAATTCTTGTTCTTAAAGCCAGGATCTCAGGTAGCCCAGGCTAGCCTTAAACTCACAGCTTTTTAGTCTGTCTGGCCTTGAACTCTTTGGTCCTCTTGGTCTACCTCCCAGGAGCTGGAATTACAGGCATGTACCACGGCACCTGGCCAATATTTTTTCATTTAATTGTGATATCTATTGTACCATCTCAGCACTAGCATTTGACTCTCTTACTGCACCCGATTCCTATTCTCAAGAATAGGATGCCTTAAGACTTAAGCATTTTAAGATTTATATCTTTTAAAGGACAAATAGGTGACTTGGCGTAACCAGGACCAACAATTGTGCATCAGCCGTGCCCAGTGAGACCATGTTTAAAGTAAGCGAAAGCCATGATGTCCCCTCCCCTGGGTACTCACCCTCTTGCTCTCCCTACAACATCTTTCTTCTCCAGCCAGTGCTGTCCTTGTTTATAGAGGCCTCGGTCATCCACGGCATTATTATCTCCTTTGGTTAAAAACTTGATATGCCCATCTTGCCTTAGGAGTAAGGAAACACAAGTCACCAAACACCCGCATGGCATTTAATGCACAGAATCAGCTCTTGTTACCAAGCACTGGGTGCTCGTCATGCCTAACAGCAACTTTAACCAGCTGACAGAATGCAGATGGCTGGGCTACTTCGCCTAGAGAAAGCTGAGACCTGAATGGTGACGGAGCCGGCTGCACGACACCAAAGTTACCAACACTGCCGCAGAGAGTGTGACAGCAGATGACCATTCAAGTTTTACACCATGAGGACAAGATCAACTAGCATATAAAATAAATCTCAATTTTTTTTAAAAAAAAATTATTTACTATTATATGTAAGAACACACCAGAAGAGGGTGTCAGATTTCATTACAGATGGCTGTGAGCCACCATGTGGTTGCTGGGATTTGAACTCGGAACCTTCGGTAGAGTAGTCAGTGTTCTTAACCTCTGAGCCATCTCTCCAGCCCTAAATCTCAATTTATATTAGAACATACACAACCAATTTTCTAACATAAAAATAAAAGAACACATTAAATCATCCCTCAGGAAGTAACTGCCCAGTAAAGACTAAGAAGCTACTGGACAGCATAGTTCCTGTAAGTAACATGAACGTTTCTGCTTGAGACAAAGAATGTCGGAAAAGGAACCTTGAGATGGAGTAAGAATCTGTGAGGGGCAGCGTGAGATGGTTCATCAGGTAATGTCATTTGCCACCAAGGTTGAAAACCTGAGTTTGGTGGCCAGAAACCACACAGTACAAAGGAAAGAACCAATTTCCCCAAGTTGTCCTCTGACCTCCATATGCATTAGTAGTGACTCCCAAAATAAATGTAATTTAAAAACAATGTAATTAAAACAACATTCCGAGAGTCCATTATAGCCACATCAACCAGCTGCAGCGAGGACTGGATGTGACCTAAGTTCAAACGAACARTTAAAGTCATAATGAAACTGGTAAGTTGAACAACTAGAAAGTTAATAATACTAATGAGTTGTTCATTTTTATTTATCATATATTTAGCTATTACTTCTATTATATTTATTATAGTATATGTTTATTCCCCACACTAATCAGAGTTTTGGTTTATAAAAGCTTAGTGGTTATTTTATAGAAATACTAGTGTGACAAGTTATGTTACTGAGGATCTGGCTTAAAATAATACAAGGAGGAAAAGAAAAGAATGCAGAATGGCCACATGCTAACTAACCATCTGGTAGGTGGCAGGTACATGGGACTCGTTAGATCCACTGTGCATGCTAGAAAACCTTTCAATACAAAAGGTAAGTGCTAAAGTAACACGTCAGGGTGAGCAGTGGCTGCCTCCAGTACACTGTAGCTTCATACTTTGTCTTACTCTAACAAATATGTAGTTAATAGAAAAACAAGTTAAAAAAAAAAAAGCTGGGTGTGGTGGTACACACCTTTAAACCCAGCACTAGGGAGGCAGAGGCAGGCAGATCTCTGAGTTCAAGACTGGCTTGGTCTACAAAATGAGTCCAGGACAGGCAGGACTATTACACAGAGGAACACTGTCTCAAGTGGGAGAAAAGCCTCAAATTTTCAGGTATGGTAACATTTATTAGAATACTATGTTGGGCAAGGTGTAGTGGCACATGCTTTTAATCCCAACACTGGAGAGACTGGGGCAGGTATATCTCTGTGAATTCAAGGCCAGCCTGATCTACATAGCAAGTTCCTGGATAGCCAGGGCTGCATGGAAAACACAACTCAAAAATAAAACAAAAGAAAGCAAAACCACAAACTACCTTGCCTGGTCAAGAGATGGCTGCTTTGGGGCTGCTGATGCAGTGCTTGCCTAGCCTAGACTAGACCTTGGCTCTGATGCAGTCTAAATCAATTGAGCACGGCAGCACATGCCTACGATCCCAATCCTTGACAGGTAAAGGCAGGAGAATTAAGTTCTCTGGTCACACACAAAATTGAAAGACAGCCTGAAGCCAGGCGTGGTGGCGCACGCCTGTAATCCCAGCACTTGGGAGGCAGAGGCAGGC
>BDUI01013418.1:6463-17787 GCA_002335545.1 Apodemus speciosus | reverse complement strand
TACCTTAAGAAAACAAGACCCAGCCGGGCAGCGGTGGCACATGCCTTTAATCCCAGCACTTGGGAGGCAAAGGCAGGCAGATTTCTGAGTTCGAGGCCAGCCTGGTCTATAGAGTGAGTTCTAGGACAGCCAGGGCTACACAGAGAAACCCTGTCTCAAAAAACAAAAACAACAACAACAAAAAACAGGGAAGCTGAACTTTTTGCTCACTGTCCTCACTCTGAGGTAAAAGGAACGTGTCCTTTCTGCTTCTAAAATTTAAGATTCAAGTTAGAAACTTAGATTTTAGAAATTTATCTTGGGCGTGGCCGTTGGCACATACTCATAAATCTCAGGACTCAGGATGCAAAAGCAGGAGGGTCAGGAGTGTTTGTTTAGTGCTGCATACACCGGATACACATGGGGAGTTCAAAGACAACTTCTGAGAGGCAGGTCTCTTACCATGTGGATGACTGGGGGCTGAATTCAGATCATCAGGTTCGGTAATAAATGCCTTTACCCACTGAGCCATCTCACCAGTTTCTTGAAAAAAAGATTAAGGTTTAACTGTGTTTACCATTCCATGTGTTAYGTGTACTGCCTTAGTGCATATGAGGAGGTTAGAAGACAATTTTTGAGATTTGGTTCTCTCCTTCACTGTAGGTTCTGTCACCTTTACCTGTTGAGCCATCTGGCCAGCCCTCCTTACTGAACTTTGAAAAGTCAATATATTTGGGTCTGGCCCAGTTTAACTCCAGTATTCCAAAAGAAGTTTGCAAATTTATTATCACTATATTGCTTTATAGCTTTTGTTCTCATTTTAAGGTTTCCTTATTCATTAAGGTTACTTATATTCTATTATAGCAGGGAATTATATTTAAGACTAATCTTTACAACATGATTTTTTTGAGAGACACACACAGACTGATAAAGAATTAGAAAAGTACAAGAAAAACCTCTGGAAAAATATTCAGAGAAATAAATAAATACCTATCCAGAGTTTCCCAAATGTTCACCAAACTTTCAGACATTCATAAAACTGGAGAGATTCCTTACTCTCTACATTGTTTTATTATTAGAGAAGAGACTCATTAGCACAGGCTAGCCTTCAACTTGCTAGGTAAGCCAGCGATGACCCTGACCTTGTCTGTTTCTGTCTCCCAAGTACTAGAATGACACATGTACCCATGGCCTGGGTTTTGGCCTTCTATGTTGGGGTGCTGATTGAGGGCTTCATCCGACCAGCCAAGCTATACTGACAGCCCTCTTTAATGTTTTATGTATGTGAGCATTCTGCCCGCATGTATGTGTGCCAAAAACATGCCTGGTGCCCCCAGAGGTCAGAAGAAGGCCTCAGATCACCTGAAACTGAAGTTACAGATGGTTGAAAGCCATCACGTAGGTGCTGGAGGCAAACCCGGGTCCTCTGCAAGAACAAGTACTCTTAAGTGCTCAGCCATCTCCCAGGCCCCCTTTACAACAATTTTTATGTGTCAAAATTAAACACTTCAAACTCTAAAACAAGTGTACAAAAGCAGCTAAAAGCTGGCGTGTACTTCTCATGGATCTTCAGGACCCGATGCACGATGGGAATCTCTCTTCCCTCTATCCTGAAAACCACGATTTCCCCCACACGGATAGGATCTTCAACCCGGTTTGTGAGGAAAAGGAGATCCCCTCTGTGAAACGCAGGCTCCATGCTGCCACTGGGAGGGAGAAAAGATACAGAAAGGCAGGTTACATTATTTCAAAATTAGAAATTCAACAAAGCAACAGATGCTGATGTACTCAGCATTTTAATAACCACAGTGCCGTAGATAGCTCTGTCCACAAAATAGGTTGTGCTCATTCATTCATTCATTCATTCATTCTGGGGACACAGTTACTCTCACAGTATATACATCAGGATGCCCTCAAGCCTGTGGAGATTTTCTTCTCTCAGCCTCCAGTCCTGAGATTACATGTGTGCACCATCACATCCAGCTTGATTTCCCTCAACTAGTAATGTTTTTAGTTACTAGTCTTCACTAACGAGTTCCATTTTAAGCATTACAATCAAAGATGCTTAAGTCTTGAAAAGGGCAGTGTTACTAATTCCTTAACCTTTTAAAATTTCAAATGACAAACAATATAAAAGAATGAACTTTAAAAAACACTGCCCTTATTCTGGCTTCATCTGAAAATACTAAACATATTCAAATATTCAAATGAGAACTGGATCATCTTTTGCCATTTATGAAGATACAGACCATGATGACCTTATGAGTTCAGCTGATTATGGAGGAAACAGCTCACTGAGTCACAGAACAGCACAAAGGTAACACTGTTATCAAGGCATTTATTTGTTTTAAAAAGAGAAGTATGAGAGACAATAGAGATTACTGTCTAAGAAGTGGAAAAACTCCTGAGAGCATTTCCTCCTACCTGCTCTTCCTCACACTCAGTTCTGAAAAGATCCTAAGAGATTTGTATCATCGGGAACTCAAAGCCAAGTTCTCAATGATAAGAACATTAGTAAAAAGTAAACATATCAGCAGTACCCAGAACTCAAAGACAGATATCATCTAGCTACAGACACTACTGTTTGAAGRTATGTATGGGAACAGCAGTGGTTCCCAAACTCTCCTGAACAGTGGAATAACCTAAGCAATTTAAATAGACTCCTCATGCCCAGGTCACACACAAACCCATTCACATCAGAATACCTGGGAGTGGGAGGCAGGCATCACTGGACCCCAGAAATTCCACCATAAAACAAAATTGGGGAGCTATAAGAAACACTGTGTTTGTATTTGTTATTATTTATGAATTTTCTTTTTTAAAATGTTTGGCTGGTTTTGTTGTCTGTATCTTGTTTTTGAGAAATGGAATGGAAGGCTAGCCTGGACAAGGTGGTCCATGTAATCCCAGCAGGAGGACTGCTCGGCAATCCTTACAGTCTTATACCACCATGCTAAGCTAATATATGATTATACTTAAAGCTTTTATTACAGGCAGGCAGATAGATCTCTGTGAGTTCAAGGCAATCCTGATCTATATAGCAAGTTTTAGTCCATCCACATAGTGATCCTGCCTCGAAATTAAATAAATAAAAAAAACCTTTTATTTAGAATTGTCAGGCTGAGGCTGTAGTTCAGTGAACAAGACCCTCATCTGGATATCCACTACTTCAAAAGCTTAAAAAAAAAAAAANTCATTCATTCATTCATTCATTCTGGGGACACAGTTACTCTCACAGTATATACATCAGGATGCCCTCAAGCCTGTGGAGATTTTCTTCTCTCAGCCTCCAGTCCTGAGATTACATGTGTGCACCATCACATCCAGCTTGATTTCCCTCAACTAGTAATGTTTTTAGTTACTAGTCTTCACTAACGAGTTCCATTTTAAGCATTACAATCAAAGATGCTTAAGTCTTGAAAAGGGCAGTGTTACTAATTCCTTAACCTTTTAAAATTTCAAATGACAAACAATATAAAAGAATGAACTTTAAAAAACACTGCCCTTATTCTGGCTTCATCTGAAAATACTAAACATATTCAAATATTCAAATGAGAACTGGATCATCTTTTGCCATTTATGAAGATACAGACCATGATGACCTTATGAGTTCAGCTGATTATGGAGGAAACAGCTCACTGAGTCACAGAACAGCACAAAGGTAACACTGTTATCAAGGCATTTATTTGTTTTAAAAAGAGAAGTATGAGAGACAATAGAGATTACTGTCTAAGAAGTGGAAAAACTCCTGAGAGCATTTCCTCCTACCTGCTCTTCCTCACACTCAGTTCTGAAAAGATCCTAAGAGATTTGTATCATCGGGAACTCAAAGCCAAGTTCTCAATGATAAGAACATTAGTAAAAAGTAAACATATCAGCAGTACCCAGAACTCAAAGACAGATATCATCTAGCTACAGACACTACTGTTTGAAGRTATGTATGGGAACAGCAGTGGTTCCCAAACTCTCCTGAACAGTGGAATAACCTAAGCAATTTAAATAGACTCCTCATGCCCAGGTCACACACAAACCCATTCACATCAGAATACCTGGGAGTGGGAGGCAGGCATCACTGGACCCCAGAAATTCCACCATAAAACAAAATTGGGGAGCTATAAGAAACACTGTGTTTGTATTTGTTATTATTTATGAATTTTCTTTTTTAAAATGTTTGGCTGGTTTTGTTGTCTGTATCTTGTTTTTGAGAAATGGAATGGAAGGCTAGCCTGGACAAGGTGGTCCATGTAATCCCAGCAGGAGGACTGCTCGGCAATCCTTACAGTCTTATACCACCATGCTAAGCTAATATATGATTATACTTAAAGCTTTTATTACAGGCAGGCAGATAGATCTCTGTGAGTTCAAGGCAATCCTGATCTATATAGCAAGTTTTAGTCCATCCACATAGTGATCCTGCCTCGAAATTAAATAAATAAAAAAAACCTTTTATTTAGAATTGTCAGGCTGAGGCTGTAGTTCAGTGAACAAGACCCTCATCTGGATATCCACTACTTCAAAAGCTTAAAAAAAAAAAAAAAGAACTTTTCGAACAGATACACAGACACACACACACGCACACACACACACACACACACACACACACACACGCACACACGCAAATGATAAGGAGAAAAAACAGGAAAAAAAAAGAAAATGCACTTACAGAATTATCTCAATTATATGTAAAATTATACTCAAAGAGAGGCTACAACATTAGCAATGATTTTTATCTCAATGTTACAAAGACAGGTTCAATCTAGATTTTCCTGTTTCTAGCATCTCACATTATGGGAATATATTAACTTTTTCTTATTAGAAAAGCATTTCTTCTCAAAGGTCACTATGACAGCCAGGCAGGAAATGACAGGGCCTGAAATAGAACAGCAATAAGAGAGAAGAGAGAGGAAAACAATTGGTGGCCAATTAGACACAGCAGAATCAAGAATGACCCCTAGTTTGTGTCACAGGCAACTGAGCAGATGTGACAGTCACAGAAGCGGGTTGGGGTGGGGGTCAAAGTGGAGCTGAATTTTCTTTTTATCACTCAGAAAACCAAGTGCCTGGACAGTAGTCGGGTGGAAGCTGTCCAGTGGAGCGAAATAAGAAACAAAAACAAATGCCTTTGGAATTAACATGTAGATACTACTTTAAAACACAAGAAAGTGCCAGAAATGGTGGTAAATGTCCATAATACCAGCACCTGGGAGGCAGAGGCAGCGAGACTGAGTTCAATGCTAACCTGAACTACATCCCAAGACCCCGAAATCGAAATGAATAAAATAAAATTTATAATCTACGTAGGAGAGGGTAGGGAGACACAGGAGAAAATATGCTTGCACGCCTCATATAAAAATGTCCCTGTGCAAAATAAGCCACAAGCAATGGCTCGGCAGTTCCAAGCTGCCCTTCCAGAGAAACTGGGTTCAATTCCTAGCACCCACACTACAGCTTACAACCTCAAACTCCAGAGCATCTGATGCCCTCTGCTCACCCAGAGGCACCACATACACAAGAGATACAGACATATGTGCAGGTAAAATACCTTTATGCATAAAACAATAACATTTAAACATAACAAAAATTAAAAAAGAAAACAGACTAATGCAAAAGAAATTTTAAATATTAAAAAGTCTGTAGTGAGACCATTTCAAGTGTTGTTCTTATCACCTTTATTATTCTGTTACTATCTGCGATGCAGGAAATTGAAATCCAGGCCTTCTTCATGCTATTTGTAAGCATTTCACCACTGAACCACATCCCTGTCTTACAAGGATCATTAAAAAAAAAACAAAAAAACCCAAAAACAAACAAACAAACAAAAAAAAAACAACTGAGGAAAACTGTTTAAACATTAAATGACTTACTAGTAAATCTATTATCTGATTAAATTACACTTTTATTTTGACAAACACGCTTCCCTCTCCCTTTAACTGGGACAGGCTTTCACTGTGCCCCTGGCTGGCCCTGACAGATGTGGAGCAGAGGGTGATCTTGAACTTCTCACCTTCTGCCTCCGCCTCCTGAGTTTCAGATGAAAGGTATAAACCRACACACATACGGCATTCTTTTTTTTATTTATAAATGGTACAGGTGCTTAACACGCATGAATGTATATGTGTGTACCATGTGCATACCTGGTGCTTTCAGAGGCTACAAGTGGTCTGGCAGCACTATCGTCATACTGGCTGGAACTATGTAGCCCAGGTTGGCATCAAACTCAGTGATCCTCCAGCTTCAGCCTTCTGAGTACTTGAATGACAGGTACAAACCACTACATTCAAGTATACTCTTAGTTTTTAACTGACACATTAAACATGGCATATACTGGCACTGGAGTGAGTGTTGTAGATTGGCACTAATGCTTTGAATCTGCGTGTCCAGACACTGAAGGTCCTCGTCCCCAATTACTTTTTGATCTATCAATAAAGATGCCAGTGGCCAATGGCTGGGCACGAGTTGGGACATTTAGTGTTCCAAGGGTAGGATGCAGGGAGAATCTCGGGGACTGGGGAAGGAAGAAAGGGATATGGAGTAGAAGGGGCAGGAGACAAATCCAACCAGCCTGTGAGTTTTCCCATAAGTGGCTACTGGCCACCTCCCCGATTGGGCCTGAGGTAGCAGGGAAGGATTAGGAGTGCCCAGCCTTTGAAGTAGCCAAGGCATTTTAAAATTAACTGCAAGTATGCGTGCACACGTGTAGGTGTGCGTGTGCGTGTGCGTGTGCGTGTGCGTGTGTGTGTGTGTGTGTGTGTGTGTGTGTGTGTGTGAATGTTCTACATTCAAGGATCCAAGTTCGCTCCTGCTCCTGAGCTGGTGCATGCCTGCAACTCACCAAGGGCACAAAGCGGTGCTGCTAAAAACTCATCACACTGGAGAAATGGATCTTCTGCCAAGTCTGACGACCTGAGTATTCACAGGTGGAAAGAACTGACTCCCACAAGTTATCCTCTAACTGCTACATGTGCATCTTGGCACGTGTGCAACTATACACATATGCAAATAAATAAAATGTAATACAAAACTTATTACTGGGGCCCGGGACTCAGATTTATTGAGCAGGTGCCTGCCTATCACGCACAAAGCACCTCATGCGAGGTGTGCTGCTAAGAGGCACCTGGGAGAGGCGGAGGAGTCAAGGCTCAGTGCCATGCTTGACCACACAGACGTCAACACAGCCTGAATTGCACAAGACCTGTCAAAGAGGAGATGGGGGAATCCAGGGGTGGTGGGGCACATCTTTACTGCCAGTACTTGGAAGGCAGAGGCAGAGGGACCTCTGTGGGTTCGAGGCCAGCCAGGTCTACATAGTAAGTTCCAGTACAGCCAGAACTACATAGAGAAACCCTGTTTCGGAAAAAAACAAAGCAAAGCAAAACAAAACAAAACAAAAATAAAAGAATTTAAAAAAATAAAAATAAGAGAAAAAGCAGCCAAGGCAGGAAAGCTGTGAGCCCGTGCCATGCCTGAGCTGAGTAGCAGGACCTGGGCTAAAGACAAACACAGCCTGAAAGGAGGAACACTGTGGAGAAAGCCAACGCCCGACTCTGCAGCCGGGAAGAGCTTCCACTGATGGACCATCCCAACACGGGAAGAGGACACCACACAGCTGGGAGACACTGGGAGCTAGCCCAGCGAGCCCCAAGACGTCTTCTTGGTTACTTCAGGTTTCATTCTCTTCAGTGGAGGTATTTAATTTCAAGGACTTAACATCTGCTTATGATCAAATATCCCTAGGAGGATTTGTGCCAACCCAGAGCTTTGATATCAACCCTATCATATCAACCCTATTCGTATCAACCCCAGGCTTTGATACAGCTGGTGAATTCTGGGAATAAGAAAAACAAACTAACAAACAAACACTCTCCCGTGACTTATTATATGAACTGAGATTTCAGGGTTATAAGCAAAACCTCCCTCCCCACTGCTGAGAGGGTGTGGCACTTAATATATAGAGCAGACTGGCTTCAAACTTGCAGAGATCCTCTGTCTCCTGAGTTCTGGGATAAATGCATGCCCCACATACCCAGCTGAAAGCTATTTTTTTTTTTTTTTTTTGCTGCATTTACACAGCTGTTTAAAACAACAACAAACAAACAAAGAAACAAACAAACAAACCCCTAGCCAGGGATGATGGTACACAGGGAGATTGAAGATCAATCCACATTCAAGGCCAACATGGTCTACATAGTGAGTTCCAGGCTAGCCAGAGATACACAGCAAGACCCAGCCTCAAATACTGATATATTCTCTCAAAAAACGAAAGTACTGACCTCATTTTGGTGAGGATTAGTCAGCAGCAGAGCACTGGCTTAGCACACAGGAGGTCCCTAGGATCTACCTTCAACACTGGAAACATCTGTCCAGAGTATTACCTTATTTAATCTGGTCCTAAGGTCCCAATCTTGAAGGAGAGACCTTCAATCTGTGCTGCCTTCTAGCATTAATTAAAGGAAGACCTCACACCATTGGGAGGGTCATGGAGTTCCTTTGGGAGACTTCTGCTGGGCTATTTCAGACTTAGTCCTCTCTAGTAGAAGGYTGAAGGACAGTTATCAGGAGCTGACGGAGACTGCTGGGATAAATGGAGAATTAGACTGGAGGACTTGATTTATAAAACCAATAGCTTATATGGTTCATGTACACCTATAATCTCAGTACTTAGAAGTCTGAGGCAGAGGACCATCATGAATTCAATGCCAATATAGGCAAGACTATGACAGACAGACAGAAAGATTGATTCTAATATTCTTACCATTAAAAAACAACGAGAGAATGCAGAGCCTTGTGAAAGAGACAGACACTTATGGTGGTAACTGTGGTGCGTTTGAAGGTGTATGCTTGCTTACCAAAGACATTCCAAGTTCTGTACCTTAAGAACTACTGTTTTTTGCCTATCAGTCATACCTCAATGAAGGTCTGTAGAAGTATCTCAAGTCTAGATAAGGGGACAATTCCATTTCCTTCATATTTGTACTGTACTCGCTCCAGGAAGAACTTGAGAGGTTACAAAATGAATCCCCAAATAAGACAGAACTATAATGATTCAATTAAATAACCACATAGTAATGTACCAAAATTAGTTGCTAAATTAAGTTTTAAAATCCATAAGATATCAGTACAAAGATAGGAATGGAAACAAGTTAGAGAAAAACTTCAGCACTGTCACCTAAAAGACTGGACTATTACCCTTAAAATTCCTGGAGTCTAGTTTAGAAATGATATTTAAAGGTCAACAGAAAATATGAAATTACTTAGTGATGCATCCAGCACTGAGAGCACACTGCAGGAGACCTCTAGTGTGGAGGCACCGTACAGCCCAATGTGCTAAGTTCTAGGCCTGATATACCAAACACAGGAATGTTAAAAAACAGAGAAATCTGAGGAAAACAAAGGACACTGAATAAAGTTCACTCTTTTAAGGGATGAGCCAAAAATGAAGTTCAAATGAGTCTTTAGGGTTCTCATGAGACTGGCCTTGAACTCCTGCCTCCTGCCTCCGACTGCCGAGTGCTGAGATTATAGGCAGGAGCCACCACATCCAGCAATAGCAACCTATAGGGTCCTGGGGTGGAGGTGGTGACTGGAGAAATAGCTCAGGAGTGGAGGACACACTGCTCTTACAGAGGACCTGGGTTTGATATGCATGTTGGGCAGCTCATAACCACGTTTGTCTTCTGGACTCCAAGGGTACTTACATTCACATGCAAACACACCCACACGATGCACACTGCATGTAATTAAACACAAGTGTTTTTAAAGAAAAGGATACAGGTCCTTGGGGAATGGGAACACCTCCCATGATAGTTCTCACAATTGAGTAGCAACTGACTTCCTCACAGGCTCTCTCCTAGGTAACAGTTTCTAAGGAACTGGTATACAACTATTTACTTAATACTTCTACGTTTCTCCCAAGTAATCCCATGCAATTTTGTGTTCTGAAAAGGAACTGTGTTACCTGAGCACCACTACAATTGGACTCTCACTTCCGGTTATCACCATCAGCCCCTTCCAGATCATTAGTGCGGAGGAGACAATCATTCCAAAATTTAGGACTTGGTAGTACAGCTGCAAGAACAAAGAGAAGAAATCAGATCTACTACTATTCTCACCCAGGAAAGGAAATGATAGCAGCTACCATGAACTTAAAAGTTCGAGCAGCCAAGATGGGGTGCAGCTCACTCAGCTGGTGCAATGTTTGCCTAGCAGGTGCAAGCCCAGGGTTCACTCCCCAGCACTGCATAAAGCCAGGTGTGGAGACATGACAATAGCCTAGCCTGCAGCGGGTGAAGTCAGGAGGAGAGGAACGATCATCATTATCAGGTAGCGTATAGCCTTCTGGGCCTACCTTAGCATTGGAGAGACAGAGGCATGAGGATTTCTGAGTTGAAGAATAGCCTCAACTACAGAGTACCAGGACACATAGGGCTACACAGAGAAACCCTGTGTGGAAAAAAAATCAAAAGAAAATAACTCATAACATAAACAATTTAAGGTTTCAGGCTGGAGAGATGGCTCAGTGGTTAAGCACACTAGCTGCTCTTCCAGAGGACCAGGGTTCACTTCCTAGCACCACATGGCACTTTAAAAGCATCTGTAACTCTAGGTCTTGGGTATCAGCTGACCTCTGCAGACCATCTGTGGTCACCAAGCATACATATGCGACATGTACATTTATACATACATGCAGGCAAAACACTTATATATATAAAAATAAAGTTTTGAAAAAAAGAAAAAACTTTTTTAAAAAGGATGAAGACTTCTGTTTCTGCAGAAGGTCACTCTCCCATTTACATCGGCCCTCCCCTTCCCTTAGACACATGGCACCACCCTGACCATAGCAGCTTACTCTTGAGATGCAGCTAATCAACATCATCTTCATTTKTAGGAGAGTGTTTAAGTTTCTTTTCCTGATTGTGATGAAATGACAAAAAAAAAATTAAAGTATAAAAGAAAAGGCATATTTGAGCTCACAATTCAAATGAACAGTCCCTCACTGTGGGGAACTCAAAACAGCAGGAGCCTGAAATAGCTGGTTATATTCCATCAACAGCCAGAAAACAGAGAGACCAAGAAAAAAAATAAAAAAGCTTTCAAATATTCAGCTGTCTTTCTTTCTCCATTTTGCGTCCTGTATGAACCTCTGCCTAGGGAATGGTCCCACCCATAATTAACAAGTTTGTTTCCACACCAACTAACTCTGTCCAGACAATCCCCCACAGGCATCCCCTCAGGTAAGTCTAGATCCCGCCAAGCAGACAGGCAACACTAACCAGCACGTACAGAAAGGTTAAAGTCCCTTGAAGTGTGGTTGTATAGCTGCCAGCTCCTTAAGAGTTTAGTCTTGG
>BDUI01013417.1:0-12199 GCA_002335545.1 Apodemus speciosus | reverse complement strand
CACGCACACACACACACACACACACACACACACACACACACTGGCACCTAACTGCTTAGCTTAGCTTATCTCATCTAAGAGACCAGAAGAAATCTAGAAAAGCAACATTAGCAGATTTTGCAACTTGACTTACAGCAAAACAGATCTTGGCTTTGACCTCCACCCTGCTGCTCTAGCCCATTACTGTGTTCTCATGTTCTCCGGTTTCTTCTGTTCTTACTCTTGACAAATTCACTACTGACCAGTAGTCAATATAAGTAAGACCCCGATACTGGTCCATATACCATATGGGGCCTAAAGCATCATAGTAATATGTGATTCCTGATTGAGAATGACTGTAGCAAGCATCCAGTCTAAAACATCAATTCTATTTCCTCTTTTTCACTGGAAAGTTGACTCCCGGGGGCTTTCCGTGGACTTATAACAGCACATTCATTTTAAGACAAAACTAAGAATACAATTCACGACACTTTGATACATACTCCAATCTTTCTACCACTTCCCACTTGGGCCAAGAAAAAAGTATATATAATAGAGTATACACACAGCCATCAAGGTGTTAAGTATCATTAATTCTTTTTCTTACCAATTAAAAATCACCCAACCTTCCAGAAGTCTCTATAGGAATTTTAACAGAACTATTTTCTTACAACATAGCTGGTTGATAGCATTGTGTCCTTGTGCCAAAGCAACACCTGCCATTTAATGTATTAATCATTTTGTTAGCAAGATTATGCAGTCCAGCCTATTTGCACACTTCTGCAGTCCCAGGACTTTGGAGATAAAGGCAGGAGGCTAAGGAGTCCAAAAGCAGCTACATCAGACCCTGTCTCTCAAGTAGTGAACCAAACATCACTCCACCTATCATTTTATTTACTAGTTCTTAACTAAATTTCACTCTAGTACTCTTAAAGCCAAAACACATGATATATATCCTAGTTACAAAACCAATATTCTATATTTAGAATCATTTGTAAAGGAATGAAAAGAATAAAGTGAAGGTTTCATGATAATGGGACCAAGTTCGTTTTAAACTAAGATCAAAGAAAGCTATGGTGGTGCTGTGGGAGGAGAATAAGATGTCTGCTATCTAGTTTGTTCTGGATAATTCATCTAAAGGCCTTGAAAACATTTAAGTAGCACTTTAGTAATGTCTCAGAAGCATAACCCATACTTTTGTTTACCTTCTATTGTTTACAACATTTTGGTTTCTTTTGTTTGGTTTCAGAGCTGGATTACATATTTTGACCCTTCATATCTGAATTCTTATCTCTTCTGTCTGCTGAGTACTTGCTGTTACTGTGAAATGAAGGTTGAATAATATTTGGCACCCGGATTGCTATATTATAGAAGCAATCCATAGTTACTTAGTTAATGAATAGCAGAAGTCTGATTTTATTCATATAAGAATGAAAGTGTTGCCCAATTCCATTTAGGGGCAGAGTTTTCTAACTTAGGCACCATGTTCCTGGAAGTGCACCAATTACACATACTCCTCACAGAAGGTACTCCAACTGGATAGTGTTGGCTCAGCGGTGAGTTAATAAATGCGAGCACCTATGATATTAGGAAAACCAGCTAGCACTTTTCCAATGTTTATTCCTTGGCAATACAGTTCTAGATATTTTCTATTTATTATCTTATTTAATCCTTACCATCAGCCCTTTCCTTCTTGTTTCTCCAGATGAGAAAACTATGGAAAAAAACAGGTCATATGACTGGTAGCACCAACATCCAGTAAGCATCAAGGGCAAGACCTGGGAATCAGGCCTAATAGCCAGCTTCTAAGCAACTTTATTGTGCTATTATTGAAATACTAAAAACCCGATTCATAAGGCAATGTGTTAGTCCTAGGCTAGACATTTTGAGCATATGACTTCAATGATAAATCATAAAATCAATGTCATAGGGAAATAGACCTAAGTCACAGAAGTTTGGGAACTGGTCTATCAGAAAGTTGGTAATTGCAGTCATGTAAGAGATAGGGGATAGGTTCTAAAGGAAGATCATGGAGAAAGGGGAGCTAATGTAAGTAATAATGCCAACTGATTGCTTATTCATAGGAGAAGGAGAAAAGGAAGGTCTCTGACATTGACTCCAAGTTTCTATTTATTCACTTGTGTATATGAGAATCTGTGTGAGTCTGTACACTGCACATGCATGTGTGGAGGTCAGAGAACAACTTGGTGGAGTTGGTTTTTCCAGGGCTTGCACTCAGGTCATTAGAGTTGATGATAGGTGCCTTTACACACACACACACACACACACACACACACACACACACACACACACACACACACACACAATTTAGCCAACCCTGTTTCTAGATTTCTAAGGAAGACACCAGAGTGAGCTGCTAAGGCCCCTTTTTGCACATGAGTAGAGGGGCCTTGGGATGGTGGGTGGAGCTGGGGAAGGAGGTTGATCTAGATGTGATATCCTATGGAATGCATATCCCTTGGAGATGAAAAAGCCCAGAAGAGAGAAAATAGAGCCTTGGAATTAAGGGCCTTGTTATTTTCAGCGTTAAAAATTCCCTGTCCTCAAATAGCACATATGTCACAAAATAGAAAGGAATACCTATGAAATGTTAAGAATTTAAGTAATAACTCTAAGAAGGAAATTGTGGTGGTTAATCTTGATTGCTAATTTGATGGAACATAGACGTTCCCTGGAAACAACACTCCRGGCATGTCTGTGAAGGATTTTCTAAGTAAATTGACAAGGGAAGACCCACCCTAACTTGGGGCCATATCATCCTAAGGGCTGGAGTAAACTGAGCTAAAGGAAAGGAGCTGGACACCAGCATTCTTTGACTTCCTGATTGTGGACACAACCTGCCCAACTGCCTCCTGCTCCTGCCACTGTACCTTTACGGCCATGACAGACTATATCCCACACTGGAATTCAGACTCAACCCTTTCTTAAGTTGCTTTGTCAGATATTTTGTTGCTACAACAGACAATGAACTGATGCAGACACCAAGCCAGATGCCAGTATTCAAAGCAATCCTATTAAGTTTTGTTAAGAAAAAGGTGCTTTCTCTCAGCTCAGGAGCCCATATTGATGTATTTGCAGATTTCCTCTTCAAGACATCCATTCTGAGACATCAGGGTAGCTCAGCAAGCACCAACAGTTGCCAGCATGCCTTAGTACCTAAATCTTATCCTCAGGACCCACAGAGTGGTAGGAGAGAATTGACCTGCCCACCCACCCCCACCACACATACCTGCATACACATAGTAAATAAATGAAATATAATAATTATTGAAAATCCACTTTTGAGATTTAAGTAAAATGACTCTCCCAAGGAAAGGTTGAGCTTTAACATCCTGAGGGGAATGGCGGGGAGCTGCTGGCTACTCTGTCCCTAGAAGAATAGCAGGCTCCTTTGTTGCTGGGTAATCTCTTGAGCTTGGACTTCAGTTTAAAATTACAGTGTTGGTTGCAGCTGTTGGCTGGGGTTTCATGCTGTCTGCGGCTCACCGCCTTCCCTCCCCAAGGCCCCCTGTAATGACAGACCTCACATTTACTTAGGACAAGTGACAAAACATCAATGGCCACTGACCCTACTGAGACATCAATGTGAGGAGAGAACCTCAGTGAGGCAAACCCCGAGTCCCCACTGGGAACACACAGGAAAGACCATTTTCCTTCCCGTTCTAAACCACAGAGCAGGTACAAACTCTGTGTGAATGCTGCCTTCCACGGGGGTTAGAAACTCCCCCAGAGCTCTGTGAAGGCAGCTGCTATGCATTAAGAAGACTTTGTGTCCGATGAAGGCGATAATGTATCCCCAAGAAGTCTGTTCTGGATGTCTTCTTCACTGAACTTGTGAACTTTTCTACTTCCTGCCTGCTGTGGAAGGCTGACCTCTGCAAATGTGCTTAGCTTCTGCCTGCCCGCCTCTCCTTCCCAGCCTTTCAGTTGACTGTGGCAGCTTTCCAGTGTTTGCCTTCCAGTCTCCATCTATCCTGCTTTCTCAGCAGCCGATAATGAAAGGAAACCCAACACACACACACACACACACACACGCACACGCACACGCACACGCACACGCACACGCACACACGCACACACGCACGCACGCGCGCACACACACATTTTTGTGGTTTTTATGTGAATGCCTAAAACATACTTCCAAACAAAGTCATAAGAGTTAGTTGCTTCTCTCTTCGGATTTGAACAGCAATTGTTCACCCACAAGAGATTAGAACTGTATCAAAAGGAAAAAGGAGGCAACGGTCCAGATTAAATGAAAACACTTTCAGTTTCCACATTAGGCTGCTGGTTTCAGGCATCAAACAGAAAGACATCCTGCTGTTTATGGCTTTAGGGGAAAGAGCAGTTCTGTTTGCTCTTCTAATCATCATAAAATTAAAGCTGAATATTAATTCTTCTAAGATTTACATAGATATGACTCTCATCCCTGGATTTCTCTCTCTAGTTTTGTGTGGTAGCTCCTTTCATAACCATGTTTTAAAAGCATAGCTACAAAGTCTTTAACATACTTTGCATCAATGGCGGTGTCTCTACACTGAGTGTAAGTGATGTGCGGCCATTTCAAACAGCAGGGGACGGCAGCAGTGAGGCCATGCGCATCCTGGAATTGGACCATAGAAATCCTGGAGCCTCTACTGTGTCCATCAGCAGCACTTGCTTTAAGGGTCTAAGGCACCATGCAAGAAGACAAAGGACCCTCAGAACGCCGTCTTGCTTGTTTTCATTTTATCTTTTAAAAATTGTGTTTTATCATTTGTTTTCACGTGTGTGGGTATTTTAGCTGCATGTATGTCTGCACGATGTACCTGCAGTGCTCACAGAGGCCAGAAGAGGACACTGAATCTCTAGAAACATAGTGGCCCATGCCTGTGAGCCACCATGGGGGAGCTGGGAATCAATTCCTGGACCTCTGCAAGAGCTGCCAGTGCTCATAACTGCTGAGCCACCTCTCCAGCCCCTTATTTGTGTTTTGATTGCTGTGATAAAACACCAATGTACAGAGTTCCAAAGGGTTAGATAGAGACCAAGGTGGCAGAGGGGAAGGTAGCAGGTGGCAGGCAGCTGCAGCAGTAGCTGAGAACTCCTATCTAGAACCCCCAACAGGAAGCAGAATGCACACAAAATCATGTTGAGTCTTTTGAAACTTAAAGCCCTACCCATTATGACTTACTTCTGTCATCAAGGCCATATCTCCTAATCCTTCCCAAATAGTCACCATCTGGGGAACATGTCTGAGTCTTAAAGGGGACATCTCATTCGAACCACCGTAAGGGAAGAATTCACTGAGTTATGTTCCCCAGCTCCCTCTTTTTAAATTCCATTTAAAATACTGTCTCCTTACATTGCCCAGGATAGCTCACTGTGGTGTCTAGGTAGGCCTTGAATTGTCCCTCCTCCTGCACAGCTGAGATTGCATGTGTTTAACACAATACGAGGCTCGTGTGGTGCCAAAGATCTAACTCATGGCCTTGTGCATGCCAGGCAAGCACTCTACGGACTAAGCTGCAGCCCAAGCCCCGACAGCATTCATTTTGGGCTTAAGTTACATGAGAATGGTTCTGCTAGGCTTTTGTGGTTTCGTCTTGATATGTCATGTAAGAACAGACATTATTAGGGCACTTTCCCTCTGAGGAAGGACACAAGCATTATAAAGGATCAAACCACAGATCCCCACTTCTCCTCAGACATGCCCCATGCAGTGTATGCTCCCACTCCACTGGCCAAAGGAGGGCAAAGGATAAAGTGATTACCCAGGCAGAGGAAGTTCAAGGAGAAAAGAGATAAACTGGACCAAAAGACTTATCATGGGATTTCATGCTGAGTAGCTTCATTTCTCCTGATCCTAAAATTTTTGTCTTCATCTTTTATCTTTTTAGTAGGTTTGAGGGTAGCCCAGAGATAATTGGGAGTGTTCAGTCTATAATATTTGAGTAAAAAAAATTACTCTTAATTTAAGTTCTATGTGATATCAGTATTTATTTGGAAAAACAGTATTTGTCAGAATTAAGTCATATAAAACAAGGGAAAAGGCTTGGGATGTTGCTCAGTGGGTAAAGTGTTTTCCTAGTATGTACAAAACCCCAGGTTTGAGCCCCAACACAGCATGAGTCAGACACAGTGGTGCACATTTGTAATTCCAGCACTTGAATGTTAGAAACAGGAAGATCAGAAGGTCAAGGTCATCCTTAGATAGATAGGGAGTTTGAGGCCAATATTGGCTGTGTGAGAGATCTTGTGGAAGAAAAGGCTGGAGAAGGGTAGAAGAAAGAACCCACAAAGTAGCAAAAGACCAGTTACACTTTTTGGTCTATGTTAGCAATGGTAAACCTTAAAGAACATAACTGTTTAATATTAGTATGGAGAAGCAAATCTTTTCTAAGCTAACTTAGAAGTAAGCTTTAAGCATTAACACATACCCACTTTTAATTAAAATATAATCTCTTTATTCCCCTCCACTCTTGTTTCTTCCTCCAACTCCTCCCATGCCTCCTCAGTGTTGCTTCCATGTACCAGATTTCTAGACTGGCCACTGGGGTCGGATAGCCAAGTAGAGGCCTCCTCTCTGGGGAAGACTATTTCTCTACTTACCATTCTTTTTTGTTGTTTGTTTTTTCGAGACAGAGATTCTCTGTGTAGCTCTAGCTGTCCTGGAACTCACTCTGTAGACCAGACTAGCCTCAAACTCAAAAATCCACCAGCCTCTGCCTCCTACCATTCTTTAGCTGTATTTAGTTCTTTTTTGAAAGGTAAGGCCTGGTGAAGATCCCCTTGCATCTAAGCATGTCTATTGGTGTTCTGGTTTGGGTTATTTAGGCAGCCATGTTTTTGAGAACATGCACCCATTTTTTTTTTTTAAAGTAAAACAAACACAAGAGAAAAAGAACAAACAGAGAGCAGTGCCTTGGAGGTTCTGTGGATCTGTGTCTTGCTTCAACAGTGTTTGGAAAGAACAGACCCAGGAACTCCCACTTAGTGTTTGTATGGAACAGACCCGGGAACTCCCACTTTATTAGCTTCCAGGCACCTTACAAGTCTCACCAGTTGCAGCCTCCGGGACCATCTCTCCACCGCCTTCAGCTCCTAGGACCAGCCAGCACTGTCTTCACGGTTAGACCCATATGCAGAATCAGCCATGACCTCTCAGATTTGTCAGAATTATTCCACCGAAGTGGAAGCTGCCGTGAAGCACCTGGTCAACTTGCACCTGCGGGCCTCTCTGGGCTTCTTTTTTGATGGGGATGACGTGACTCTGGAGGGTATAGGCCAGTTCTGGGAATTGGCCTAGGAGAAACAGGAGGGCTCTGAGCATCTCAAGTTGCAGAATGATCGGAGGGGGGGGGGTGAGGGGGCTGCACTCTTCCAGGATGTGCAGATGCCAGCTCAAGATGAATGGGGTAAACCCCAGGAGGCCATGGAAGCTGCCTTGGCCCTGGAGAAGAACCTGAACCAGGTCCTCTCGGATCTGCATGCCCTGAGTTCTGCCCGCACAGACTCTCATCTCTGTGACTTCTTGGAAAGCAACTTCCTGGATAAGGAGGTGAAGCTCAACAAGAAGATGGGCGACCACCTGACCAACCTCTGTAGGGTGGCAGGGCCACAACTAACGCAGACTGGCGTGCCCCAGGCGTCTCTGGGCAAGTATTTCTTCGAGCGCCTCACTCTCATGACTAGGAGGCCTCTGTGCCTTCCAAGGGCCTCCCTCTGCTCTGCTCCAGCCCGCCTCAGGACCTCCACCTGAATGAACCCCTCAAGCCACTAGGCAGCTTGGTAACCCCTCTGGAGCCTCTCCCAAATCTTAGACCAAGTAAAAATAAAGCTTTTTGAGATAGAAAAAAAAAAGGACAAACAAAATGCCGTAAGCTCTCTCTATCAGAAACTTATTAAGCATATTTGTATCTTTCCACAGTATCAGAACTTGTTGAATAACAATAAATGCACAAGAAACATCAGACTTGTTTACAGCAATTTGTTGTATTGATTGTCTTGATAGATATATCAGTGATATAGATATGTTACAGATGGGCTACAGAAGCTTAAAAAGACTACAGCAGAGTTCAAGGTTTTTGAAGAGATAGCTGAGGCATAAATGGCAAACTGATAGAGTTACAAAAGAGTCTCTGTGTAATGAAATGATAAACCTTCTAGAGGTTTGCTTGAGGCACTACTGCAGGATCAATCTACTGGGTCACAAGCTTAAACCAAGCTTCAAAATCAAGTTGAGCTGCAGAAGCTAGAGGTGGGACAGTGGAACTACAGGGGGGGGGGCAGGATTAGTCCCAGGCAAATGAATCGGTGGATGAATGGATGGGTGAATGGGTAAATTGCTGGATGGATGGATTGCTGGATGGATGTATAGATGGATGGGTAGATGGATGGATGGATGAATGGATGGATGGATGGATGGATGAATGGGTGGGTGGATGGATGGATGGATGAATGGGTGGGTGGGTGGATGAGTGTATGTATGTATGTATGTATGTATGTATGTATGTATGTATGTGTGGATAGATGGATGAGTGGATGGAAGGATGGATGGATGGATAGCTGGTCTAAATAGATGAACAGGAAGATAGACCTTTAATTAGCCTGCATTGACAGTGGGATTGAGCTGAGCTAATGGGACCATCAGGAGTTCTTTATGTGTTGTTCTCTTAGCATAAACACCAGGTCAAAGACAGGTCCCTGAGTCTAGTTGCTATCACACTGTTAGAATCATGGGGAGGAGCTGCACTCTTTCTTCAGTCTAGTGTGTCCAATAAGTTCTCAGTCCTGGATTTCCTTATATGACTCTAATATAAACATGTGTTTTTAGAGTCCCAAATTAATTTGATAAATTTATAGTATGGCATCCTTTGCACTTTCAGAAATAAGTCATCTATCTGTGCTATAAGGCTGGTGTGGGAAAGATGTTCCTCTTCATGGCCATCAAAAAACTGAATCCGCCTCCATCTTCAGAATGGGATCAATGATTATTTGTAAAATGTAATCTCTCAGGGCAGTGCGCAGTCTGAGAAACTCTATTTTACAAATATGGAGTAAGGGAGGCCAGGATACAGCTTGATAATGGCAGAAAGCAGTGTATTTTGCTACTCCTAGTACATTAGGAGGGAGTAGAGGGCAAGAGGAATGCTTTACTTCAAAGATCAGGGTTTTGAAAATTCCCCCTTCACTCCATACCATCTTCTAATTCAGAACTAGTGTTTTGTATTGAGAAAAGCTTTTCTTTGGGTCTATACCTTGGCACTCCTAAGTCAGTAATGTAATCAATGTGTTTCTTTCTCCCTCCATCCACTGATCTGAGTTTGTTATGGTCTTGTAACTCAAAGAGCTACTTTGGTTACTAGCACGTAACTAAATGTCATTGAATCATTAGTGAATTAATACACGCTTCAGAGTGGAGTTTGGTTTCAATGAATAAAATACTAACAAAATAAACCACTCTATTTCAATGACAATGTTCAAAAAATACTCATTTATATTCTGACTCATTTCCTGTTGTCTTTTCTTTCTGTTTTGGTCTGAGTGAAGAACCATAAGAAATAAATATCATTAATACATTAATCTTTTGCAAAATAAAAATATTTTTCATAATATAAAAATGACATATTCCAATTGAACAATAAAAAAGCAAAATAATAAAACAGTAGAAAGTATATGGAAGGGAATATTAATAAATCATACCACAGTCATGCTCTAGTGACAGCAGCTATTAGCAGAGTTGGAGACAGGAGTAGGAAACACACACACACACACACACACACAAGGCAAAAGCTCACAAATTATATTGAAATAAATTTCATTGAAATAAAAATTCAGTAAGTGGTGTACTGGCTTCTAAAGTTATCAACCCTAATTTTTACCTTGACTCACAAAATGCTACTAAGAAGAATATGAAAAGATTATTTTTTTTAAAAAAAAAGCTATGGATATATAAGAGAACATAGCTAGGTGTGGTGACACATGCTTGTAATTTCTGGATTTTTGAGATAGGGACAAGAAGGAGTACTGTGAGTTTGAGGCCAGCCTTGGCTACATGCTGAGTTCAAGGCCAGCCTGAACTATGTTGTGAGATTCTGTCTTAAGAAGAAAAGAAAGGGAAAGAAAAGAATTGGAATGAAAGATGACAGTAAAATACATTTTGGGTTGTACACAATGATTGGAAACTGACATCTCAGCTGTTGGTGATCGAAACCCTGATAGACTTGAATCTGTTCAAAAGCCCAGACAAGCTACTGTTACATATATTACCAATTACCTGTTCATGTAAAGATTCTCATTTTGGATAATAAACATCATCATTACATTATACTTAATGTTGCTTGAGGCTTCCTGAAGCACAAATGAGTTTAAAATGATGACATAGAAAATCTTCTTAGTATTAATAATATAATTCTATTTGTACAAAAAGTTGGTCATGGTCTGCTTCCTTCTGATGTTGATCTCTTCATCTCCTGTGGATCTGGTTGGCTTCTGACTGTACAATCCATGCTATTTGTAGAGAGTTATATTCCTCTCTGCTAATTATGGCTTAAACCTCATTCATTTAGCGACCCCTTTTCATTCTTTACTTATCCCCTCTTTTGGATCAATTCAGTGATCTATGAGGATCAGACAAACTTAGGGAATTTTTGTCTGTAATTGACAAGTAGTCCTAACACTTATATTTTGTAACTTAATCGCTGCTTCTGATGGTGGCGATGATGACCATAATTGTATTTACATGTGTGGATGTGAAAGAGATGTGTGTGGGAGCACTGACACAGGTGTACTGTGGCATTTTTGTGAATGTCAGAAGACAACTTTCTCAACTCCCTTACTTCGGCATACCATACATTCCCAAGGTCAGACCCAGGTCTGTGTGGCAAGTGCTTTTCCCCACTAAGCCATCTGGCCGGCTCCACCCTAATACTTTCAGAGACCCGTGTGTTGGGAAGCATTCAGTTGTTTAGATTCCAATGTCATTTCTCAGACTTTACCGTAATGGGTGGAAATCAATTAAGTGCTAAGTTAAATTAATTAATCATGTAAAATCTATTTTCTATATTTATATCTGTATCGATTCATGTTTTATTTTTATAACATTTAAAGTCACGTTCAGTACAAATTGTCCTTTAAGAGAGAGCAGATAATATTTATCATGGAGAATTTCTATGCACATATATGATGAGGCTCTGACTTCTGATTTCCTGAAGGAGTTATTGGTCCTTTTCTCAAGTGTAGGGTTTAATTTTATAGGCTAGCCTGGGTTAGTTAAGAGTGCCCAAATACATGGTAAAATATTATTTATGAGTATGTTTGTAAGGATCAGCTGAGAAGAAATTAATATTTGAGTCAGTAGACTAAGTGAAGATCTATCCTCACCCAATGTGGATGCACAGCATCTAATTCAAAGGCCCAGATATACTAAAGCAGTGATTTTGCTCCCTTCTAAAATTGAGGCATCAGTGTTCTTGGATTAGTAGACATTTACGCTACTGGTTTTCACACCATGACTGCTGCTACCCACCAACCCCTGTTTTTACTCCACTCTGGCTACCAGGCCTGTGGCCTTATGGGGACGAGTTAGAGCAGCCTCTCTCTTAGTACTTAGGGCTTTTTGTGGTTTTTGTTTTGTTTGTTTTCATTACTCTAATAAAATCCCTGACCAAAGCAATCCAAGGAAGGAAGAGCTCATTTGGGTTTAGAGTTAGAGGTTCCAGTCCATCGTGGTGGGGAAGGCACAGTGGCAGGAGGGTGAGGCAGCTGATCATCCTACATTCACAGACACAAAGCAGGAAAAGATGAACGCTGGTGCTCAACTCCATTTCTTCCTTTTATTCAGTCTGGGACCCGTGGAGTGGTGCAACCCACATTCATAATCTTCCCATCACAGTTAACCCAATGTAGGAAGTCTCAAAAGGTCACGGCTAGAAGTTTATCTCCTAGGTGAGTTTGTTCTGTCAAGTGGACAATTGAGATTAACTATTCATACCTTGTTCTCAAGTCTGTAGACAAGGCTGACTTTCATCAGTGGCTTTCCCAGCGGATTTCCAGCTTGCAGACAACTAATTGTGGATCTCCTCATTCTCCATACCTATTTGGGCCAGTTCTTTCCAGCCAGCAAGATGGCCCAACATGTGTAAGTACTTGCCTTGTGAACCTAATGACCTGAATTTGATTCCTGGAACCAACACAAACTGACTCCACAAAGTTGTCT